>NDGN011464897.1:0-12190 GCA_002564285.1 Tympanoctomys barrerae
GTTACATGATGTTACAGTACAGGTTCTCCTATGTCCTGAGTCTTCACTGACCTTAAAAGGCTATGGCCAAAATTTTGGCTGTACATGTAGCCCTTCTTTTTCTCTAATTTTTGGTCTGAAAACTTTGGTTGTTAACCCTCGATCTCACTGTGCAGGTTGGACTTGTAGTAATTCTGCTGTCTGAGCCTCTCCAGTGCTAAGATTACAGGTATGTGCCACTCCGCCTGGTCCTGGTGGTTGGCTTGGCACACCAGGGCAGCACCAGCACTGTGGTTCCAAGGATCAAACTCAGCTCCTTGCGCTTGCCTAGGTGGCTGCTTAGACTACCAAGCTAACTCTGAGACCCAGAATTTCCTTTTTAAAAGTTTAGTTTTATTTTTAATTAAGCTTTTACAAATTCAGAAAAAGTTGCGTATATTTATCATGAACAACATACTGTTTTAAAATATGCATACATTGTAGAATCACTAAGTTTAACTAATTAACATGCATTTCCACACATATTTCAACCATATGAATGCAAAACCGTCATTTTCTTTATGATTTTCAAGATTGATACTAGCTATCCTCCCCACATTGGATGCCAGATTTATTGAACTATGAGTTCAATGGGCTCATGTGGTATTTGTCTGATGGTGCAAACATTTCTTATGTTCAGATTATTTTATTTTGATATATGTGACACATATCATATAAGAAACTGTTGTTAACAAAAATTGATCCAAACAGCCCTTGTCATAAGGTCTTTGTTAATTTAATTTAATAACCATTATGGGGCCGGGAAGATGGCTCAGTGGAATAAGCTTTTCCCTGGCAAGCGCAAGGGCCTCAGTTCAATCCCCGGTTCTGAAAAAAAAAAAAAAAACCAAAACATTATGTTATTAAGTACATAGGAAAACATTTGGATGCTGTATCAGCTTTATCTAGCACCCTGTGGCCTAACAGAAATAACATCTTTCATGTGAACTAAGAGACTCACGAGACCTGTTCAAGACTTCCTGTCTTTAAATGTTGCGTAACTCACCTTGACTAGTAAGGATGGGGATGATAGGCTTATTACTATGAACTAACAAATAAAAACACTTTTGAATTTCATTTTAAAAAATTTGCTAGGGACCAGCGAGATAGCTCAGTGGACTAAGCGACTGCTTTGGCAAGCGCAGGGACCAGGGTTCAATCCCTGATCTTGCATGCCACACCAGCCCCATCCTTGGGGCACACTGAGCCAGTGACAACTGAGTCTAGACATGGTGGAGCACACCTATAACCCAATCCCAGTGCTGGGGAGGCTAAAAACTGGACTATCACTCCAAGTCTGAGCTGCTTAGGAGATCCTGTACCAAATACATGAATGAAAATCAATCAATCAATCAATCAATCAATCAATCAATCCTCTAGTGGCCAGAGATATAGCTCAACAGCACAGCATCTGCCTGGTAAGTACAAGATCTTGAGTTTGATTCCAGGTACTGCAAAAATTAAAATCCACTTCATCCATTGTTCATCACAGAAAATAGTTTTGACATTAAATTAAGTTAGTGGAAGATTGGGAGAAATGTAGATTCAATCAGCAATTTCTTAGTTTTTTAAAAAAGTTAAAGTTCTAAAAGCAGATGAGGTGTTTTAATTATTTCATTGCACATGTGGAAAGAATAAATCTGAAGGAAATAGCTTAGGATTTTGTCCAAGTTTGAATTACAAATTATCCCAGAACCCTGGAGAGAAGCAACAGCAAACAAGATTTTAGGCGGTTCTTCATCAGGTCAGCCTTGTGTTCAATACTGCCTGCTACCTCCAGGGCCTAATGTTTTCCTTGTGCTGTTTCTCAGAGCAGAGAAAGTTGAATCTTTCTGCTAGGCCTTTGATCAGCATTCTTCTCACTTTGTGTCCTAGGCCCAAGTCCTGTGAATGCTGCTTTGTGTGGCCCCTGCTGCCTCAGATGAATCTATAGAGCAGATGCCCTGTGGATGCCCTGGAGGAATCACTAGGCTTTTGGTGGCCACATACTGCCCCCTTAGAATGCAGCCTGCGCTGGGGACAGGTTATGCTGACTGTCTGAAGGTGACATTGGTCACCTGCATTTTCCTGCTCTGGAAGAATAAATATTGTCTTCCAGTGCTCAGCGCACAGCTGGGCTCATATGTCAGAGAAGAAATTCTCTCATCATGCCTGCTGCAGAGTTCCCCTCCCTTGGGATCTGCTCTACCTTTCTAGGGGCTTGAGTAAGAAAAGATGCACACTGAGAGAATAAATGGCTTGGAAGAGACACGTTCCAGAGAGACAGGAGCAATGTCCCAAGCTGGTTTTGTTCACAGCCTGTTTAATTTTCCCCCATACATTCCCACCCCATCTTACACTGGGCAGTTTTATGCCCCAAGAAACCCTTCTTATCATTGCTGCTGATCCTTAAATGTGGATTTGAAGAGAAACCTTGGACATTTCATGATATTAGAGAGTGCCACTAACTCATTGGAATATAAATCTAAAAAATCATACAATTCTGAATTCTGCTAAGAAAAAAACATCAAAAATAAAATATTAATAGAAATGTCTAAATACAATTTCCTCCCACAAAGTGAAGTAGAAGGCATAGAGTATTTGATAGGCTTAGCATCCCCTTGGGAATTCTGTGGTACAGGGAAAACAAAAACAAACTAGACAAGGATTTAGTGTTTGACTGAGGCTGATCTAATTTCCATCCTTTACACTGGTCAGAAGGAGAGCTATTTTTGTGGTGGTGATTTTTTAAGTCTCCAGCTCAGGTGATGTTTTTTTTCCCATTTGCATGGATATCTCTTGACCCAAAACTTCTATCCTGGAACCAGAGAAGTCTCCTCAGGCATTTGAGCTGCAGAGGGGAGACTCCCAGGCAGCCACACACATTCCATAGTCACAGAGTGCACTGCCTGGAGGAAGGAATCACCCAAAGTACCCATAAACTGTGTGTGCATACTCTCTGCCTGAAGGACACCTTCTTCTGGCACCTACATAGACAATTTTTTTCCTCTGGTGCAATGGCTCCATGGCAGTTGAGGCTGTGAGCATTCTGCTGAGAAACCAAAGCAAAAAGGAAAACCAGCAGCCAAGTGACTGTATCATTTTTTAAAATACTAATTGACCTTGTCGAGATAATTACTGCAGATTGGGAGACTTTGATGGTCTCTGGCAGGTTAGATGGAAAAACTACTGATTCTAGGAAAAATACACTAAGAAGAAAGTTTGCTGTCTTGATTGAAAAGCCTCAGGCTATCTTAAAGGCAAAAGCTTCTTTCTCAAAGAGCGCGAAGCTGATCCATCATATTCTTGCTTTAAATCTGAAGGAAAATATATCATTATAATGCTGTGTTTTGTCTCAGAACCTTAAAGGACTACAGAGTCCTAAAACCCTGTGAAGTTGAAAGTATTACTTTCTATCTATATCAGCTTGGCAATTCATCACTTAATAACCAATTATTGAGTACCTATTGTTGAAATACTATATCTGTGTAGCTATCCAATGTACAAATAAGTTACAATGCAGGGTTTACCCTCAAGGAGTTTATGTTGTTGTCTGTAAATATTAAATGCATAAAGAAATACCGTACAAAAGATAAAATTCTATGATATGCAGAAGTCAAAAATTGTAGGCTAAACATTGGAAGAGTTATACCTGGGAACAACTTTGGAATGTTTAAAACTAACCATTTTATTGGGATACTTGGAAAAAATTAGTGTACTTTTATGAAGGAATTTTTTTAAAATGTATTTAGTATAGGGTTTACAGGGTCTCACTACACAGATCAGACTTAGAGTGATCCTCCTATTTTCAATCTCCCAAGCACTGGGATTACAGGTGTGCACCNCCATGCCCAGTCTCAATCACCATCTCAGCTTGCCCTGGGGGTAGGGCTGGCAGAGCATGCTGGGGATCAAACTCTGCTCCCTGAGCCTGCTTAAGCAAGTGCTTTAGTCTGCTGAGCTATCTTGCCAGACCTTATAAAGGAAACTTGATCCATAAAAATTGATATAAACTATGATGATTAGGTAAAGTACAACTGACCGCAATATAGATTAAAAAACAAAATAGTTTCACTAGTCTTTGTTAGAGGATTTTGTCATCAAATCAATGTTGATTCATATTCTCAGTTTGAAATTGGTCAGTGTCCAGAATGGAGGGAGGTCTTAATGTCATTTTCATTGATGGCCTGTTTTCTTAATAAGGCTGTTTGAAATCTTGTCCTATTGAGTAACTACAATAGACTGATAATATGTTATGCTGGACATGGCAGACCAATAAATGACACTGGGATTGACTGGGTTTAGTGACAGAAAATGTTCCCCACCAGTTTCAGCCAACTATAACAACATATTTGTTCTAACCAGATGAAATTTTATAGTGAAAAGTGTGAAGAATGTTTAGGTTCAGAAAACCAATGTCTTAGTTAATTTTCTAATTGCTGAAATAAAGTACCCAATACTCAAAGTTAAACGGGTAAAGGTTTATTTACTTCACAATTTGAAAAGATTTTAATCCATGATTGACTGACTCTAAGGCAGGTTGGCTTTGAAGAAGAGAACAGTTCATGGTGGGCAGAAGGTTGCACAACAACAAAGGGCCTTAACTGTGTTTCTGCTCCTTTTATCTACCCAGACTCCTTAGAATAAGTAGCACTCATACTCATAATCTTAGAGCCCTTGGGCCTGGCATTACACCATGAATCAGTTACAGCGTCACACACTCTAGATCCAGCTAACTCTGAAAAATCCTCACCTATGACTGCATGAGGCTTTGGGAAACTTCTTGACACAAGCCATAACAACTAGTGAACATGCATAGTAAGCAGAGCTGTAGCAAAAACAAAACAAAACAAAACAAAACAAAAACAAACAAACAAAAAAAAACCTATGGAAATGTTCAATCTTGGAGCTTATAGTTTACTGTAATTTTAGTAAAAGTCAATCATGTAAAGAAATGTCCAAAATGGGATATCCATTTAGTCTGCATTAATAATAAAAGAATATTCCAAATAAGAGTAGCCTCACTATAGCCAAACCTAAATTTGAAACCATGCTTGAGATATTTAGTGCTTTACCTGCTGAAGAAAGTTGGTACATCATAGGTCAGCAGGATTGGTGAATGGAGTTGCCAACTGTGTTATGCAAGAAAGCTTGAATGGATGGAGAATGTTAAGTCTAGAGAAAAGACATGTTGGCAAACAGCATAAGAGAATTGTTTCCATGTGGGAAAAATATGAGTATCTCTGGGTAGCTCTGGTGGGCAAAAACAGGAAACAATAGAAAAAAGTCATAGAAAGACAGACCTTTTGCAAATGGGAGGGGTCCAGGAGCATGTGAATGAGGGAGAGGGGGATGGGAAAGAGAAATATACAGAATAAATATGTGCTATGTGCAGGAATGAATATAAACATTATGTATCATGAATATGAGACAAGATTAATAATTTCAACAAGAACAAAAATGGAGAAATGAGATTTAGGGGAGGAGGGTGGGACCTGAATGGAAAAAAGAATTATAAAACAACTTGTTCAGTGACTGAACTTGCCTTATTATGCCATACAAACGAAGACAAACCTGAAAGTTGTATGAATAATGCAACATTGGAGTATGTGAATTAAATTCTATGAACCACAATTTCTGTTTGTTCCCTGAACAAGGGACAAAAATTAAAACTCTCAGTACCCTAGATATATCTTCCTTCACTGTAGTTTTGTTTTTCACTTTATGTCACCTCCCATCTCTGCTTTAGAAATTCAGTCCTAAATCCCAAAATTACAAATAGCCCCTCCCCACTGGAAAAGAATTTTCACTCACTCACTTGACCTTGCTGATGGATAAACTCATTAGGATGAAGGACTTTTCAATCAATGTGTCACTGAACCAGACCAGCCTGTTCAAAGTCTCCAACCATAATTGGGCACAAAAACTACAGAATGCAAAGTCAGATCTCAGATTTAACACATAGGAGGATGAAGCAGAGGGTTGAAGGGGTTTGGGGCTTGATCTTATTCTCCCACCAGATTTCCTAGTGCAATAGAAAGCTTCTGAATAATGGAATCTATAGCTGCTGGTAGATGATCAAAAGGAAGTAAACTCAGCTAGAGAAATAATAAGCCATAACTATAATTTATTTGTTTTTCTACAAAGAAAAAAACTCATGTAATTCTTTAAAAAAATAAAAAGAGAGAACATAAAATCCAAGAAAGCCCATCAGGAAGACTTATTATTATGCACCCAGTAAGTGCAGTAGAAGTTTTCCTGAGGGGGTCAGTAGTGTGTATTTATGTTTATGCACATGTGTGTGCTCAAGGCTATACTCGTGTGCACATGTACTTATCATTTAAACCTTTAGGACTAGGAATGACAGAAGATCAGGCGCCCCCACCAGCAAGGTCAGCCCTAAAGGTCAAGCTAGTTTTGTCCTTGCACAGGGCTTGGAATAGACTTTAGCAGCTCTTCCTACTTCTACAGGCAAAGTGGGCCAGTGGCTGAGCAGTAAGCCTCCCTCCAGTAGATGTTGAGGGCTCAGGCACAGATCTGTTTGATGCCTCATGGCAGAGCTTGGCTCTGGCCTTGCTCTGCTCGAGAGCATTTCCCCAGCTTCCAAGACCTCTGCTTTCTAATCTCTGCAGCTTTTTCTTTTTTCCTTTCCCTTCCACGTCTACCCCTTTGTCTCCCAGCTTGCACAAATTCCCTTCCCCTTCCTACCTTTAACCCAACAGATTCAGATGTGTGTTTTACATTTCCAGCTCATTTGTTGCTAGCTTAAGTAATTTATTTTTATAAGTCCCTCTTTCTGACATCTTAAATGCCTCCATGTGTGTCTATATTACTTCTACCTCTGTGAACATAGTTTCTGGTATCAAAGAGGATATTGCAGCCCATTCTCTGCAATTAATTGAGGTTTTACTCTATTAATACCAGCCTCATCCTTGGACCTTCCAGGGTTTCATGCATCCAGGAGAGAGAAAAAAAGCTGCAGGGCATTTCATAAACAGTGCTTGTAAATTCAAAGCATTAACACAGCAGCACTTCTGATCTTAACAGCCCCTGCCCCTTGCCACAGGGGAACCACTGCTTTAAAGTAGAAGCCCTTCTTCCCAGGCACACAGAAGCCCAGAGCTAGCCGAGTCCGTGCCAGGTCCAGTGAGCACAGAGATTTAGACTTCGGTTTTATGATAAACCCCACTTCATGTTCTCAGCTGCCTTACCCTAATGATCCTTAATGCCACTACCTTCAGAGGGAGAAGGACATGAGGAGAAATGAAAACATCAAGTGTAGAAAAGACTTCGCAGCCGCCCTCCCAGCTGCGAGGCGGGCGGGCGAAGTATGCTGTTGACCTGGATGCGTAAATCTAATAACACAGACTCATGCCTGGAGCTTGTGGGGGAGAGGAGAGTAGAAAATTACATGCAACTCCTGCCCCTGGAAGCGGAAGGGGGAGGACACCCGCTGAAGCCTTGTCTAGGCAGGTGGTCTAAAGACTGTGTGAAGGACTCTCTTTGATCATGATCTTTTGATGACCGGCTTTTAGGAGCCATGGCCACCTGTGAAGTTGCTGACAGAGAACAAATATCTGAAGAAGCAGAGAGGAAAATGTATGTCAGTGGATGCGGAATCACATTCAGCAATCCCATCAGGCCCTACTTCCACACAGACATAGTTCTTGCCTGGCCATATGGACTGCGTGGAGCCCCAGCTAAGGCCTTGGAAATATCACGTGGATACTGAAGACTGAGGCAGCTGCCTCCTGGGGGTTGTGTTGAGATTCAGAACCAAGACTCCAAAGAAGAGGTGACCCTTTAGTGTTCTGAGGATTCCAAACCTCAAAAACCTCTTGAGACTCTCCCTGAGCTTTCCCTAAACTCAGTGAATCTTCTGTAAGGGCCTACATACAAATATATATTTTTAAATGGCTTTTGGGTTTGTGTCTCTATCTGAAAAGATTTTACTCCTGTTAATACCAGAGAGGAGGTGTCTGTTTCAAGTTATTTTTGCAAGGAGACTAAGGAGGTAGGGATAAAAACTCTGGCTAGGGAAGAGGTAGAGCGTGAGATCAGGTCATGTCTGCAACTCCCTTGTCTCCATTTCTGACTGCAGTTCCCAGGTTACAAAGGGAACTGAGTCTCTGTGTATTTATTTTGTGCTGCCATTTTGAAGAACTGGTCACAAGACACAGTGCTAGCCTGTTTTCTCTTCTTCTTACAGCTAAAATTCCTTCAAAATCTTGTCTGAGTTTATGAATCATTACTGTCAAAAGCATAGAGTGAAAAGCTGCCAGCCCTATGTAGTTCAAACATCATCCAAAAGAGGGAGAAATCTACCTTTTCCATTTCCAGTTGCAAGAAAGCACATCCTACAATGACAATCTTCTGCAGTTCATGCACAAAGTGGTGTTACACACTGACCACCTATTGGTGACAGAGCTACTGTTCTGGAAGTAGAATAGCAACAGTGGTATTTCATGCATTGACAATTATAATGCTTTTTAATTGCTAATGTTCCTCTGGGTCTCATTTCTATGGCTCTCCTGCATCTGTTTTTAAAAAAAACAAAGCAAAATCTTTCCCATAGAAAATACAGGGTAAATTAAAAAACTGAGTCACTGACTGGAAGCTTCTAGAAACTGGCCCTGGGGTTTCTGAGGCAAGTGCAGTTCTCTAGAGTATTGTCACCCTGGAAATAATCCACAAATGACTCACATTAGATCAGAATTCCTATTTAGTCATAAAGAGGATTGTTATCCTGATAACAGAAACAGTGATGTTCAGAGCCAAACCATTTCTCAGTTTTTCTCTCCTGCACACTCACAGTCCATCTGACACTCAGTGTTATAAACCTTGAGATGCATTGATATTGAGACTAGCCAGCTACTTACAAGACATTTGTGTGGCCAATTCAGTAATTATTAACACCACTACTGAAAATAATTGCATTTTTTTCTCTGAGCCTAGGCACTATTCAAATCATTTCCATACTTTAACTCACTTATTCCTCTTAATGGTATATAAATAGACACACACCTTTTTTCCTGCTGAAAACTTTGCTATGTGACTCTGTAGGTTTGGGCTGAACAAGTTCATATTAAATAGTAGTGAACTTTTGTGAGAACAAGGTTTCCTATGAACACAACGCATTTGTGAGCTTTATTTTCCCTTTTTTTTTCCACTTAGAACTTGAAGACCCTCTATGCTATGTTGGAAAGAGAAGAGTCTGACATCAGTTGATCTTTTTTTAAGATTCCATATGTAGGGCTAAATACTTTAATAATCACTATAATAATTCTGTAAAGCAAATACTCTAATTTTTTATATAAGAAACCAGAGGTCTGGAGAGATTACCCATCTGCTGGAGATGAGTTCATAAGTGACGTCCTGAGAAGTCAACTCTACTTCTGTGCTTTTCCAAACCTCTTGTTTTTTACTTGTGAAGCCATTTTCATTTTCTACTCTTGAGCAGTTTCAAATCCTGCCAGACCTTTTCTCCTTTGCCGTGACTTGAGTTTTCCTTTTCCCACTCCTTTCTTCTTCCTTGGTCTTCTATCAAAAATGAGAAAGAGAAATAATGAAAAGATTGAATTGATAGTTACACGGAGCCATTTCAATGACCTTTTTCTGCTTTCAGCCTTTCAAAAAGAATAGGCCCATGTAGTGTCAGTGGGCCTTAGAGACACTGAAGGTAAGGACAAAAACCATAACCCCAGCTATAGCATGCATACATTTCTAGACAGTGACCATGAGCCAGGATCAGGAATAAATTCCAACTTTAAGATCCACCTGTACTCCTCACTCCAAATTCATTTCATGCATGTATCTCTTGTTAATTTTCACTTGATTTTTTATTTGACTTTCCAGGTCAGGTACTCTTCTAGCAGCAGCTAACAGGCAAAAAAGAAAGAAACAGATCAAATTTTCAAAGCATAATGACCTCCTTTAGTACACACATCTGGACATCAGGAGCATGTCATGTATCCATCTTCATAGCCTCTACCAGACCCATGGAAGCCCCCAACAAAATTCAGAAAGGTATGGCTTTGAAATCTCAATGAAAATAAAACCTTCTCCAGTAGATTTTTAAACCCATTTATCTCACTTTAATCTCATTTGCCTTCTAGGTTTACTGTCCAGTGCAACCCAGAACCAATATTACATCAACACCCAGTTATGTGGGTTCGCGCTAACTGTTCTCTGTGTCCCAGGTTAATGGTTACCTTTTGGTAACCATGATAGAAAACTATGAGAAGAAATAACTGTGAGAGGAGACTGACATTACTTCAGTAAACTTTACCCAAGTGCTTCTCAATGTTTTGTTATTGTTGTTTTTTTTCAGGACACAGGGACACACACAAGTTGGACTGTACAGGAGCATTTTGGGAAGGGACCGTGTGCTCCTTGTTGTTTTACAGTTCAAGGAACATAAATGCCACACAAAACATATCTTAAATACTGCATGGCTGTCTTGAAAAAAACTACTATCTTTAAGTCTCATTTCCTTCTTTTCAGTAAATAAGAGTAGATTGTTTCTGTCCTGAGTATTCTAGGTCTGCCTTTGGATGCTGTTCTACAGGAGGCTGAGTTCATGGTCTTTTGGGAAGAAACATTTGTTTTGCCATGTGGAAGGACTACTTCTCTTATTCAGTTGCATTTCTATATATTTGGCCTACCTTTGTCTATGAACTTCTAATTTGTGTTTTGCATCCATATCCCTACGTGTTTAATATACCACATCATCATCAAAACTGATCCTGTTAATTTTCAATCACTCTTCTGATTTTCCAAATTGATATTTATACTCTGATCCTAGAAACTGTCTTTCCTGCCAGCTTTAAGCAGTTGCAAATCTGTGTGTAAGGAGCATGTATAAAGTTGGCAGTGAGCCCTGGCTGGGCTCTCAGTGGTCCACATCTCTTGGCCTGATAACAGGCTGATTACATGTCCATGTCACGCAGTAGCAGCACAGCTACTCAGATAGGATGATTGGTCACTATGTGGCTTTTTCTAGAATTGTTAGATCCAACGGATGGGGCTTCTGAAAGGCAGTTTACATAAGCATATAAGGAAATCATGCTGGCTTTTCATGTGGTTTGGCTTGTAATATATCTCAAGCATGGAGAATCCACCAATATATTTCTGTAGGGAACCGAGATGACTGTGGAAGGTATGCTCTTTAATATCATAGTATCTTCCAACCCCTATCTATTTTTTCATTAGATATTTGTTAGAAATGCATCATTTGACCTTTTGACAAAGAATTATAATATTTTGAAAAGAAGGTATATACCTGAATACATTTGTTCCCACAAAACTACATATCTCATCATTTGCAAGACAGTTTCAAACTATTAACCACTCAGGGTTGAAGTATTCATTATCACCCTATCTTGGTTACATTTTTCATATTGCTGGGGCAGAATATCCAACACCCAAAATTAAGGAAACAAAGGTTTATTTAGCTTACAGTTAGTGGAGGTTTTGGTCCATACTCAGCTGGCTCTGACGCAGGCTGAAACATGGCATAGGGCAGCAGTTCATGGTGGTGGAAAACAACAAAAAGCAAAGGGAAGAGCATCAGCTGCAGCATCTAACAAGCCTCTCTTCCTTCCATGCTGATTGCAAAGACCAGAACTCTTCTAAGGAAGTGGGATGCAGAATCTTTCATCAACTCCCTTTTATATCCTTTTTGTGCTTAGTCACCCTAGGGCGGGCCCTCCACACCCTAAGGAGGGGCCACTACACTCTAGGGTGGAGAGTTGCTGAGCCTATATAATCAAGCTTCCAACTTCTCAAGTTGATACAATATATCAACCACCATACACCCCAATATGTGTGTGACCTTGTGATTTCTAGAGCAATTCCATCCATTGTGGTAGATTATTGGTGGAACTGTTTTAATTTCTTCCCACTCATGGCATGGTTTCCTGGTAAACTAGAGATGTTTTGCTGCCTCTTTGACTTTAGCTTTGCTATGTGACTTGCACTGAACATACAATGTTGGCTTCAGAAAATGACTATCATTTTCAAGTTCAGTCTTCAACAGCCATGGAGGTCTCTACTTGCTCTTCTACATTATAGTCAGTAGGCACAAAAAGAACAAAACCTAAGTAACCATTGAAACTTTAACTCAATTTATAGAATGAGAGACATTGGCTGGTGAAATGGCTCAGTGGTCTAAAGCACCTACTTAGAACAAGCT
>NDGN011464899.1:0-15435 GCA_002564285.1 Tympanoctomys barrerae
ATATATATATATAGAGAGAGAGAGAGAGAGAGAGAGAGAGAGAGAGAGAGAGAGAGAGAGAAACAGGTGAAGCATGGGAAGAGATAGTTAACTCTCTCTGCCTCTCTGTCTCTGCTTCTGTCTCTCTGTCTCTGTCTGTCTGTCTGTCTTTCTCTCTCTCTCTCTTTTTCTCTCATGCCAGGGATGGAGCCCAAGGCCTTGTATATGCTAGGCAAGTGCCTCACTATTGAGCTAAAATTTGAGCTCAAATAAAGTTCTGGAAAAGTCCCAAAGGGTATGTGTCTCAAGTGGAAGATAAATTTACACCAAGAGCATAGAGTGGGAATCTTAAGATGATACAGAGAAATGTTAGCTTCTCTTTTGGGCATCAGGATAAGAATTCCCAAGGACAGCAGATCTAGATCCCCTGGAGTACTTGTTAAAATGCTGATTCTGTCCCTATCCCCGCCCTCACCCCCACCTACCCACAATCTGAGAGGTCTAGTGTGGAACCCAAGAGTCTGCATTCTGAATGAGGCCTGACGCTGTGGTCCTCTGGGTAATGTTACCCTAGGGATCCTCTGTAGGTGTTGATAGGCCATGGAAATAGCAGACAGGGCTGTTGTGACCTAGAGGCTATGACTCACTTGGGCCAGGGCAAGGAGAGCTTCTGCTGCCCATGTGACCGGGAGGAAGAGTTTCCCTCCTATTAGAGATGAGGAAGAGTGGCCTGGGAGCTGTCACAAAGTGTCATGAGTGGTTCCAGTCCTGGCAAGGGACTTAGTATGGGTCACATCCATGAGCCCAGGGAACAGCCATAGATGAAGCTGGGGTGGGCAGGGACTTGGTTCTGGGGGAGTCTGTCTTTAAAGGCACAAGGTCAGTTCTATGTGCTGAGAGACAATGCAGAGTGCAGAGTTACTTGTTAGTGCAACAGGAGCAATAGTAAAACCTAGACTGAGCAGCAGTCATTTAAGATGACTTCTTTGGGCTCACATTCTCTTGGGTCCATTTTTCCTAGGATGCTATCATCCAGCCCCCCTCCCCCACAATGTTTTGAGGATCATGTTGACAACACAGTGGATTATTTCCCCATTCAAACAAGAAGCAACAGACCTTACATTAGCATCCTGAAGACTTGACTTCTTATTGATATTTACAAATGTTGATTCCTCTTTTCCTATCTGTTGAAAAAAAAACAATAGCTGGGTAAATAAAAACTGAGCATCTTGGCATGAAAAAGCTCTTCCAAGTCCCCTACATCTGAAGGATAGAGAGATATGAAGGTGGACAACACGTAATTCATCAAGGACTCAGACAATAGTAATCTTATTCTGGTATTTAGATAAATGATCAAAAAATGTTTCCTTGAGTCATTCCCCATGAAGGGAATTAAGACACACTCATCTAAATGTAATCAAATTTTCTATTCATATTTTCATTAAGCACCTGCTATGAGCCAGCTCATGTCTGTATGAGAAAAGGATGGTGTGGGAAAAGCAAAGCCTGCAGCTTAATCCCTCACTCACATTTCAGATCAAGAATAATAATCAGCTCCATGCTCACAGTGTACTTACAGTTTACAAAAGAATCTGGAATCTGTCCTTTCACATCAGTATAACAAGCTTGGGAGGAGTTACATCATTTGATTCTGATAGAAGCCTTGTCTTCCTCCCTCTGGTGAGTCCCAAAGAATGGCGGGGGTGGTGGGAAACACCCACTCAGCCAGCCGGGCCGGCAGAGCACACACTGGTGGCCAATGGGAAATGCAGGAGCCTGTGGCCTCACACCTACATGCAGCACCAAGTGTGGTCTTTGCTCTGGGTGCATGCTTGGCAAAGCTTCCAAGGATCTGGCTCGGTGGGCCCTGGACTGGTAGCCTGCCATGGTTCCACACACAAGGACAGGCCCTGCTTCCTGAGCAAAGCCTGTTTTAGAGCCAGGAATAACAGAGAGCACTGTTGGCCCATTGGACTTCTGTTTCCTTCTCTTATAGCCTGGTCCTGCAATGAGTTTAACAGTGGACTAACACTTAAATCCCTGTCAGTGCACCAAGGCCTTTATACAGCACTAGGCCAGGAGCTAGGCTTGGTTGCTCATGGCTATAATCCCAGCTACTCAGAAGGCTGAGGTAGGAGGATTACAAATTTAAGGTCAGACTGGGCAACTTATCAAGACCTATTTCAAATAAAATTATAAAAAGGCTAAGGATATGTTTCAGTGATACAGTGCTTGCCTAGCATGTACAAATTCCTGGGCTGTCTCCTTTACTGCACAAACAGTCCCCCTGCCCCACAGAAGCCTGTCCTAAATCAGGGATTCCCAAAACATATTTCTGTGTCCCTTGGACACTGGTTCACAGGCAGTAGTGGGAGCTTTTTTTACAAAGAGTTCTACAGCCAATTTAGGTGCACAAGAGAGTGAAACAGGTTTCTTTCCCATGGAACCTCTCAGAGCTTATAAAAAGCTAATGTGTGGCCTTAAGGGGTGCCTCATTAAGCTCAGAGACACCAGCACTGGCCACAGGTCCCTTGCTCAGAAGTCCAAGCTCTTAGTAGAAATTAAGCCATTTTAACATTCAGGACATCATTGTTCCCTCCACTGTAAGTGCTTTCTGTGGCTGCTACTACAGGTCTCTTAATGTGACCCATGGTGGCATGTTGTGGACAGGGGACTGCAGATTTACCCACACTGATGGGCTCTGCTGACAGGCCAGCTTTCCTGTGGACTCCTGTGCCTGCTGGACTAATGTGTGAGAACCACTGCTGTCCATTTGTCTCTCTGTTCTTTCACTTACCTCATTAATAACTGTATCCTAGTTAAGTCTTCATAGGCAAACCTTAGCTGATATACATACTGCAGTGGGCTCCCACCTCCAGATCTAGCCCCACTCGCCAGTGTCTCAGTCCTTCTCTGGGCAGCAAAGGAGCCTGTACAGTGGCGTCAGAAGCCCTAGGCCACATACCTGGGCACTGGCCCTGGAAGCATTCTCCAGCTGCGCTTTCAGGATGTTACACTTCACGTGGTCTGCCACGGGGGAAGGCAGCAGTGGTGTCTGCAGTGTCTTCTCAGCAACTTTCTTTTCTTCAGCCTGACACAAAACAAAAGAGATGCAACAGATGGTAAATGATGGAAAAAACAAAACACACACACATTAACTTTTCCTAGAAATTACAGCTGTAAGTAACACAAAGATCTAAAGAGACACAGGCACACAGGAAGGTGTGTCCCTAGCTCCTTAGGTCTATGCCTGTGCTATACTTGGCAGAGGACACCCCGGGCGTCATTCCACGCTCATGGGAGGCCAGGGGACGATGCATCAGGAGTGGAGGTGAAGGTTAAGAGCAGCAGGGTTGCAGAATCTTGCAGTAGGGCCAGAAGCCGAACCTCAACCTTCAGCTTCCTTCTACCCAGCCCAGCGCTATTTTTCCCATAATTAACACCTCTGACTTGAATAGTCAAAGGGAAAACTGAAAAATACTGCTGTTTTTACAATAAATCTTGCTATGAACAGTGAGTCTCAACAAGGAATTGGTATTTGCTACTTATTTATTTTGCTGGGAATTGAACCCATGTCTTGTGCATGCTAACAGGCTCTACCACTGAGCTTAACCCCTAGTCCTTGTTACCATACTGTAGATAATGTCTTGGACTTCAGTAATTTGGTTGCATCTTCACTATTTTTACCACGTCCTGAATATTAATTGAACAAATACCTAAAATTTATGTGATCTAGTTAAAGTAGATTACCCTGGGATAACATATTCATACATCAGTCGCGCTCAAAGGAATAATATCTTTGAAATTATAAGCTCTGTAATTATTATATTTATTGCAATAGACATGATGATATTTACATAACTATTAAAAGAAAAAAATTCATCCATGCATGTAACCTGAAATCATCTTTGATGACACACATGCCACTTTTGGGAAATAATGACTCATTGCTAAGTGTATTTTTGTGGTCACTGCATATCCCAGTGCAAATATGGGGCTTGAGGTAGACTAAGTATCCAATAAACACCTACTGAAGATTATTATGATTATACACAGTTATTACCAGAAGAGATATGTATTTAATAACAAAGGCACAAGACTATATGATTGCTAGAAGTCAATTTGGTAATATCAGGAAATAATGTGGCACATGTACCACCATGTACCAGGGCAAGAATAAAACCTTCTAAAGCCCTCAAGTCCCTCAAGTTCTGAAATCAATCTTCTTCATTAGATTGAAAGTCCTAGTGAGCACCTTGGTACAGGACCCATAGTAGGAATACTATGAAAGCTATAGAGGAAATATAGGGAAATTGGCTGGCTACATCATTTAATAAAGAAAAGAGGACACAGAATTCAGTTTCCCAGTGGGCCTTCAAGCACGTAGAGGAGCATCTGGTAGAATAGAGCTCAGCAGACAGGCAGAAGACCTGAACTTTCCATACCAGCATCACTGTTAGAAGGTGGAAGATGCACAGATATTGAGTATGAATTTCAGATTTATAAAAAAGGTGACAGTGTGGTGGTAAAGCAAAGCTGGGGGTGACAGGGCTCACCTATAATCCAGCGAATCAAGAGCAGCTTGGACAACTTCATGAACCCTGGTCTCCAAACACACAATAAGAGTCGGGCTGTAACTCAGTGGTAGAGCTCTTGCCTAGTGTGTGCCAGCCCCTGGTAGCTAACATTTACTTTGAGTTTCCTGTGGGCCAGCCACTGGCCACATGTGTCATACACACACCTTACTACATCTCATTTGTCATCCCATTGGGAGGTAGGTACTATTATTGTTTCCCTTTTAATAAAAGATGAAAGGTTTATCTGATCTGAAGGGAAACCAGGTTATTACATCCATTTTACAGATGAGAAAAACAAAGCAGAGATGGGAGTCATTTGCCCCAGAACACAGAGAAGGTGCAATCTGTAGGCAGGAATGTTGACCAACTCCCGAGCTAGAGCTCTTAACCATTCAACCTACTATCTGCTCTTCACCTCTCTGTGTCTTTCTTCACAAGATTTTTAGGATATTCAAATGCAAAAACTACATAAATACCACTTTTGCACTACCTTCTTTGGTTAGGAAAGAGAATATAGCAAAAGTCACATCAGCTATGAGGGCACTAATGCTGCTAAACAATCAAGCTGGATTTCAGGAGCCAGCTCGCTTGACCAAATGCATTATCCTGAAGGACTTGGTTTTCTCCTTTGGGCAATTACTAACTTATTTATCATGTATTTATTAGGAAAGGGTGGGATTCACCTTATGTTTATAAGTCACTTAGATATTTGTTTCATACTTAAATGGACACTTTTATTGATGTATGAAGAGTTAATTTTTGATTTGCTTTAATTTCTTTGGAGCAATATGCTGGGATCCAGGAATCAAATTAGTTGCAAAGCTCAGTTGAGGTTTTTGACAATTGCTTAGGGGAATGTAGTGTATACTGACAGTAATGACTGAAAACCTACTTTAAAAATGCTGCTAAAATAAGAAAAGAATGGCCATTCACAATTGCTTTTTCCTCTTTGAATTTAGCAATTTTCAACTGATTTTTTGGACATAAAATTCAAACTGGCTTGTTCTTGTTCCATCTGGACAATGCAAAGGCGATGATATTCAACTATATGACAGACTCAGGTAAAGGCCAGTGTATATTGGGAAAATTTGTCCATCACTGAATGAATTAACTTTTTACTTGTTTGTTTAAAAGGCATTTTATGGGAGACTATAAGACCATAGTTCCAACTTGGAAGATGGCCCAATAATGTGTTTTCTGTCTTTTGAATGGCCATATTTTATATTTTATGTCCAATTTTAGCTGCGGAAATATACTCTATTATTCACTATGGAAATACAGATTTCAAAACACACAAATACATGAAATTGGGCTTTCATTTTATGATAGTTGGAACTGGGCCATCTTTTTGAGGGTGTCATTTAGGGATAAAGATATGATCACATGCATATTTAGCTTGTTGATACAAACTGTTTACGCATTTGAAATCATAAGACTACAATTCCTGTGATAATTTTGGGTATAATTTTGGAATTGGGTAGCAAACATGATTTTTCACCATTAAATTAAGAATAAGAGGTTAATTAAACCTTAGAAGAATTGGAAGATGCTCTCTTCTTATGGCTGGGAAAAGCCTTCCAAAGCATCCAAGCCAATAGTTTCCAATGAAGGCATCAAGATACCCAGTGATTTGTTCAAGGAAACCTTTATTAATGATAAGCATCATTTGCTTATGTTTTAGGACAGAGTGAAAGTTATCTGTAATCACAGAACTGCAGCCTATTTTCTGGGGACTGAGCCCAGGGCTTTGCACATGCTTGGCAGCACTTTACCACTGAGTGACACCCCCAGTCCCTTGTTCCACTTAGAGTGAAGGAAGGAGAGAAGGAAGTTACAACTTGAACTTCAGAGAAATGCTCCATCACTGTAGTTGTCTCAGCTATGTCATCACCCAGGAAGGCCCTAACTCTCAGTATCCTACCAATAGTCATGGCAATTGCCAACTACCGCAGAGCTTGGAACTGCCAACTACCATAGTGCTGAACAATATGCTATGTTTCTTTATAGAGAAAAGGAAGAAAAGTTGAGGAAGAAAAGTTGAAGATCAAGAGATTAACAGAAAGAAGACCAATCCAGGGGTGGCTGAGGTCCTGGGCAATGCCTGCCATTGTAATTCTCCCAATAAAAAGGAAAGTAAAGTCTGACTCCTAGATGACATCCAGAGCAGAAATTTTAAAAACACAAAAACAAACAAACAACAAAAGGAAACACTAGTAAAAATTCCTCCTGGACACAAGTACCTGGCTTAGGAGCCAGGCCAGGTTTGTATAAGCACAAAGTCCATACTCCTTGCAGCATCCAGCCCCTAGTACCTTGTTTATGTTGATGTGCAGAGCAGGCCAGGGTCCAGCAGCTTTCACGGTCTCTAGTTCCAGCTTCTTCAGATGGGCGGCAGCCTCACTGAACAGGGCCGGTCCTCCTGGACTCAGTTCTACAAAGTGATGCCAGGGAAATGAATACAGAAAGACTAAAAGGGCAGAGAGACATTGGAAATAAGGGGAACTGCCAGCGCCTGACTCCCAGCCCATTTTCTGCCTGTCTTCTCCTCTAACTTAACAGGGTGTCAAGTGAGAGATCAAAATGTCAAGGCCTAACTCCCCCCACATAAAGCGGGGTGGCCCTGGGTAAGTTTCATTACCTCTCCGAACCTTTAAGTCATTTTAATATAAAATAAAACACTTACCTACAAATATTAAGAGCTGCTGCAAATATTAAATGAGGTTATTCATGTCCAAAGGCTTTGAATATGAAATAGTACTGTGCAAACTAGAAAGATTAATGTTCAGGCTAATAGGCACATAAATATGACCTTAAAGACCATGTTATATTTCTAAAATAAAAATCCACCAATTTTGATTCCTGTATTACTTTGGATTAGTTTGCCACCATTGCTTTCTGTAGCTTGCACGGATTCATTGTTATGCATTAAATATTAAATATTCATTACATAGTAAAACTTGTGCTAAGTACTGTCTGCAATTGGGATCTAGGGAGCTGAATAAAGGAGGGAATGAGACGCAATTCTAGTCTAAAGGGCAGTGCATGCCAGATATTCCAAATAAAAAGTGATAATAGTTTTCATTGTACAGGAGCAAGCAAGCAGGAACTCCAGCTCCTGGAATGGTGGAGAGCTGGTGCAGAATCTCACCAACCACATGTGAGCTGGCTTCCAGGGATAGGAGTTCAACCAGGCAGAGGAAACTGCTCTTGTAAAGGGCAGAGCTGGGCCCAGCACAGCGGCTGGTGTGAGGACAACAGCTCTGTGTAGCTAGAGCTGGTGGGGTGGCTGGAGACTGTAGCAGCCCAGCCAGGCCAGGCCAATCTGCATGTGGTCACGTTCCGAAGGATGGGCTTTAGCCAGGACAGTAAATAACTACTGCAGGCTGTAAGGCATCTGGCCAGAGCTCTGTGGCAGAGCTGAATTCAACAGCTTTTAGATGCATTTCACATAGGAGCAGGTGCACCAGTGTGAAGCTGTGAAAATTATTCAGATACCAAAGATGAGGCAGGGACGTGGCAAGGGCAGTGTGGGCAAAGACGAGGGTGTACAATTTTGATTCTTTATTTGTCAGATGGCTTAGGAGTTCCTGTTCTGACTTTAGCCCCCTCAGAATTGTTCCCTGTGGTCCAGAGGTGATGGCTGTATAGCTCATCCTGTTTGTCAGTGGAGAATCACTCAGCGCTGGTGCTGGGATACTTGGTGATTTTTTGTTGTTGTTGTTTTGAAACAGGGTCTCACTCTGTAGACCAGGCTGGCCCTGAACTCACTATACAACCCAGGCTGGCCTCAAACTCACATTGATCCTCCTACCTCACCCTCCCAAGTGCTAGGATTACAGGCATATGCTACAACACCAGGCCACGTGGTGGTTATTTGGATACCCTCTCTCTATTCTGTGCATAGATAAAGAAAATCAAGGATCAGAGAGGGCATCTGGCTGCACAGCAAGAGCTGGCATCAAAGCCACCTTGACCTGACCTCTACCTCAGTGCTTCTCAAATCAAAGAAAAAGAGGCTGGGAGCTCAGCAGTCTAAGCACCTGCTCAAATCAAAGAAAAAAACCTAGTTTCCCCCCTCCCTGGATCAATCAGAGACAAATTCTCAGGTAAAATGTAAGAAAGGTGAGTTTCTAAAATAAAAAATCACAAAACTCAAGCCCATATTTTTAATTAGATTTAACAGATACAATGTCACTTGATCTCACTGCTTACAATGTTTCTGTTGCTTCTATTCCTATGACTCCTTACTGGGACTACATCCCGGGCCCACCTGGTCTACCTGATGTCACCTTCCACTCAGCAGCAGGTGTCAGAATGTGTTTTTCTGTTACTGGATAGCAGAAGCTCCAGCCATTCACCTCCCTCCCTCCTTCTCGTTCCCATGGCTTTCTCTTTCCAGAGCTGAGTCCTGTGCAAGCAGAGGGCTGCTGAGAAACAAGGTGGGGAGGGAACTGTTGCCCTAACCCCGCTGGCCTGGAGCTTAATGGAAAGCCGTCATCTCTACCTCTGCCTG
The DNA here is from genome assembly GCA_002564285.1 of Tympanoctomys barrerae. Taxonomy (NCBI): domain Eukaryota; kingdom Metazoa; phylum Chordata; class Mammalia; order Rodentia; family Octodontidae; genus Tympanoctomys; species Tympanoctomys barrerae. The sequence goes on from NDGN011464899.1 coordinate 9,070, forward strand.
CTCAAATGCATCCAGCCCTGTCTGCTCACCCTGGTAGTCAGCACAATGCTGCATCTCTCCAAGCCGCCCAGGATGCATCTGCCTGGATTGCTAGGGAAGCCGCTCTTTTCCTGGGACCCATCCCCAGGCCGCCCCCTCCACCAGACTCACTTGCAAGGGACTTGCTGTTGGAGTTCGGGGATCTCAGAGGCCCCTCCTTGTTCTCCAGGGTCAGCGAGAAGCCGTAGTTGGCATGGTGGTGATGCTGGTGGTGGTGCCTTCCTGAAGCTTTCGGGGCGAACGGCGTGCCCCCGTTCTCCTCAATGCCAAATGGCAGCCGGTCGGAGGGGCTGAGCACTGGGGAGGGGAGTGGGTAGCTGTGGTGGCAACAAAGTCAGGATTTAGGAATGCAAACTGTCTCACCGGTCCTGCATGCACAAAGATGTCCTCTAAGTGTCCAACACCAAGAGATTTAAGTTCAGTACACAGAGCTCTATTTAAAATACAGAATCATGGGCATTTTGTATGGAAAGAGAGAAAAGTGACAATTTGAATACACGAGAGATAGTACACCTTGTACCACAAAAATTCCAAGCTTTGAAATGGAGTACTTTCTATTTTGTTAAAAGATATTCCCTAAGTGGGAGGAAAGGCTAAAAAAGTAGTAATTTAAAGCCATCCCATAATATCGCATTACAAATGAGAAATTCCTGCCCATCCCAACAAGCAGTAAGCTCCTGCTAACATTGCTGCTATGCCTTCTCATTCCAATGGCATCATGAATGTGCTGGTTGTGGCTATAAGGATGACAGAAATTGAGCCTTCTTGCGACCTGTCATTACCGTCCAGAGAAGTAGCACTAAAGTAGCACTAAAGTAGCACTACCTGTGGGAATGCGGCCCATGTGCAAAGACAGAGAAGATGCCTAAATCTAGCCAGAGGGCCAGCTGACACTGTCACTGAGCTATTTTACCTCATAAGGTTCAGAGAATGCACTGACTGACTGAGGAGGTGGATCACTGCCATGTCAGCTACACGCTCTAGATCAGCAGCAGCTTGCTGTTGGCTTCTTTGGAGGGTGTAGCATTTCAGGTAGAAAAGGTAAATTGGTGTCACTGGCCCAAGGCACAGCTAGAGCAAAGGACCAGTGGTTTGGAGGGCAGGATGCCTGCAAAGGGTGTGTTTGGGGACGTCACAGCAGGGTGTGAGGATGAGAAGACAAGCTGGGGCTGGTCATGATGAGCTGGGTGTGCCAGGTTACTGGGTGGGCCTCAGGGCACCACGGAGTGGGTGCTAGCTGCTCTCTGGATTGTCCCACAGCGGTGTCAGCAGGGTAGTGGGCCTGTTACTTGGGAACACCAGGAAGGAGGTACCAAAAAGATCCTGCTGCAGGAGCAGGGTGGACTGCAGAAGAAAAGGCAGTGCTTGCCCCTGCCCTGCCTTAAGAGCTGGACTCTGGACTCTTATCCTTCCTGACTGGCTCCTGGAGACTTTGCTCAAGGACAGGCGTGTGTGTGTGTGTGTGTGTGTGTGTGTGTGTGTGTGTAAGAAAGTGCAGGAAGGATGATTGTGGGAATGCACTCCAACCCCACCTCTACCACCTGAGCATAGCCAGGAAGTCCATCCCCCAGGGAGGCAGCAGCAGGGGCTCCGAGTTGGAGCGCAGACATCTGAATGAACTCCAGTGTGTGTCCTGTCTGGCCTTACAGAGGAGCTCTGGGCAGTGACACCAGACCTCACTGTTCTCTCTGAGATGTGAGTTCAGCTAGGTGTCTTCAGGGCAGATTTCCAGATCTGAGAGTCATCCTTTCTCCCTACCATTTATCTGGCTATGCTTCAGGCCCTATACTAAATATTTTACCTAAATCATCTAAGTGTATAGATAGGCAGACCTTTGCTTGATCCATAGTAGGAGCTCCACAAATATTTGAGGAAGGATGGGAAGAAGGAAGGGAGGAGAGAGGGAGGGGGAGGGAGGAACAGAGGGAAGGAAGAAGCTGGGATTTGCCAGCAGCTTTGTGGACTCCAAAGCTTGTAAACATTATTTTCCTGTCCCTCATATATGTTTAAAAAATAACATTTGACCCGTGGAGGTGCAGAGAGACGGTGCTCAGAGGAGAGCGTGCCCCTGCGTGGGCGCATAGGTGAGGACGCCCCAGCTCGCCTTCCCCCTCCCGTCCTTCTCACTGTGTGAGCCTAGTACAGGTCTGCATGGGCACTGAACTTGTCTAGGCAGGAGGGAAAGATCAGAAAAACACCAGAAGGAAGAGGAACAGGACAGGGAAATTGGCCGGATTCAGGACAGGCAGGCCATGGAGATGGGGAGGGTCAGATAACTACGAGTATTTTAGACAAGAACATAAGGCAAATGCCTATGAAATATCAAAAACAGAAAAAGGGAGCTGGGGAAGCAGAGCTCCCTGGACACAACTGAGCTGCAGATGGGTTGCGATGCATGAAGGCGTCGAAGCTCACAAGGGAAAGATGGCTTGTAGTGGAGACCCAGCATGCGTTCAGGGCTGGAAGTGAACTTGGAAGGTTCTGAGTAATAGTTTTGAAAGGATGGCAAACGGACACTCTCTGATGCCAGCTTCTGCTGATCCTTCCTTGCTGCCCAGGGTGCAAGGTGGAGGATCCCGAGGAGCTGCCGGGCTTGCAGTGGTGACTAGCGGAGCCTGCTGCAGATGTGGTACGTGGGGTGTCACACGCTTGTCTTTCCAAGTTAAAAGCATGTGGAGTCAAACAGCCACAGATAGTGAGAGATACACATACGGTACATGTGTATATTCATACATATTTTCAGGGAGTAAGAAATTGCATTTAATAACCTGGCAAGTAAAATATGCATGTGTGTATTTCATTTTATAGCTACTTAAGGGGGAAACTAAGAAAGAGACAATTGGGAAGAGGAATAGGTGATGGTCACAGATGCTGTCTGGGATTGAACTCGGGAATCTTACTAGGTGAAAGGGCTTTAGAAGAGCAAATATTCCCAAGCAGGCAGGAGAACTGCCTTGGAGTGATCTCAGCTCATCCCTCCTGGGAGCATCACCAACTTTCTAGCACGGGGTTTAGAGGGTAGTGGGTGCATTAAGGCAATTTCTCATGGCTTGAGATTGCTCCCTGTGGACTCCCGAGAGTACCCTTCACAGACTCTATTACATGAGTCATAGACGCATGATGGAGGGTGCACATCTGCCCTGCCGGTTGCAGCACAGCAGCTCAAGTCCACCCTAGAAGGGCCAAGAGCACAGAGCATCCCCTGAGCCTCAGGGACACTGGCTGTCACCAGAGACTGAAGCTCATGAGGCTTCTGGACTTCTGGAGAGCAGGTGAATGCAAATGAAACCTGGTCTATCGCTCCTCTTCTTTTTTCTCAGGAGAAGACTGGCTCGCATTCGGCCTCCCGCTCAGGAGAAGCCTGTGTTCCCCCGGGGCCTGTGTGCTAGGGACTTCGTTGTCTATATTGGTGTGCATATCTCTGCAGAACCAATGTCCTGGCAGGGGCTCCTCCAGCCCTGCCTACTCCAGGCACCAACCAGAGCCCCTCTCCTCCCTGCCCCTGGGATCTCAGCCAACCCAACATATGTGCTCAGACAAAATGCGCTGCAAACTGCATTATAGTATTTCTAGAATACGAACAGTTCAGGGCGAGGACACAGGGAGGCCGGTGCTGGAGCACAGGGTTCTTCTCCAAGAGAAGGCAGAGTAACCCGGGTCCATATATTTCACACCTCAGCTAAGTTCTGGGAGACCTGGCTTTGGAGATCAGACCAGGGTCCCTCATCTTGGATAAGAATCCACACCGTTTTAGCAACAGAACTCCATAGATATTCCACAGGTTAGTGGCTTTAAACTCTGGATAAGTTATACCACTAGAGGAGCCTCTATATGCTGCTGGGTGGAATGCAAATGGTACAGCCAATGTGGAATACGCCCTGGCAGTTCTCCCAAAGAGTTATGCAGAGTTGCTATATGACCCAGTAATCCCGCTCCTGGACATAGACCCAAGAGAAAAGAACACACAACCATGCAAACACTCGCACATGAATGCTCACAGCCGCGCAATTCCAATCACCAAAAAGGTGGAACTCACATGGTTGCCAACTGGCGCATGGACAAACAAAATGCGGTACATCCATACAGTGGCAATGACGAAGCTACAAGGACACATGGAAACACCACTCCCTGTGAAGGATGCCAGGCAGAAGAGGCCAAGTGTGGTGTGAGTCCGTTTACAGGAAATGTTTAGAATAAGCAAAAAACAGATCTCCTGTTACCTGGAAGGAGGGGAGGAAGTGAGTAGGGAGTGACTGTGAATGGCACTGAGCTTCTTTTAGGAGGAATAAAAATATTTCTGAATTCTATTGTCACGGTTCGCACAGCTTTGAGAAAATATTAAAGAAATCTGAGCCACACACTTTAAACGGGTGAATTGTATGATAGAGCTTTCTCAATAAAGTACATTTTAAAAAATCACCAGGGAAGATTAGGAAACAACGTCAGCACCCAGCTCTCACCCAGACCAACTGCAGCCATCTGTGCCTGAAGCTGCCCCAAGGCCAGGGCTGACATCCGCCACCCGCCCGGCCCGCCCTCCTCACTCGGCAGATGGGCCCACCATGGGGAGCGAGGTGAGCAGGTCACACAGCTGGGCGCAGCCTGAGCCCGGGATGCGATCCAGGACTCCCACCTCTCGGCTTGCTGCCCCAAGTGCTGCCCATCTGCTGCATCTTCCCATCTGGCTCGGCTGCTATTTAAGGCAGCCAATGTGCTCAGCAGGAAAATCCAAGTCCTCCTTAGAACCCACTGGGTGAGACATCCTTGAGAATGCATTCATGATTCTCAGCCATACAGTAAGCCCTGGAGGAACAGAGACTGCTACAGCACATGCTTTTGTGTCCTCCGCTTTAGAAAAGTCCTACGCACATAGCAGGTGCTCAACTAACACAGGTCAGCCTGAGCACAGAATTAAGTCTCAGTGTACTGGACACTCAGGCGCCAGTTCTCACGCCGGGCACTGCATCAAGCCTGGGGTAAGGACAGGTGAGATCTGTCTTTGGCTCAAGGAACTCACTGCTGCTCCCATCAGGAGAGGAACCCCAGCTCAGCTTGCAGGGGAGTGTCACAGGCAAAGAGCTCCTGGGCTAATGATGCCTGCAGCAGGTGAGGTTTGGAAGGACAAGTCGGAGTGGTGGTGGTGGGGCAGGGGATGAGGTTGTGCCGGCATTGCCCACAAAGGGGACCTCAAGCACTACATCCTGGAGCTGACGAAGTGCACCAGTTGGTGAGAGGACTGTCCATGGCTCACCGCAGGCATCCAAAGCAGCTTCCTGATGTTACGGCTTCATTTCTCTCATTTGGATTCTGAACTCATTAGGAACTTAGGTGCTGTTGTGAGGCAGAGGTACATTTTTTTTTGCAGTGAAATGAAAACTGTTCCACTACCCCCGAAGCAATTACTCATCCTTATCCTAAGGACCCCAGCTCCTACGTGCCAGAACACTGTCATCTTCCTTTGTCTTTCTGTCCCTCTGGCCTAGGGGTGATTATTAGCAGGTTCTAATTGTTGCTCATTTCTGAGTTGCTTCACAACACTATTTAGTTACATAACAAACTCCCTTGCATTAAATTCCCGTTGTAAGAAATGCCTAGAACATGTCAGGCATGGTGACACGTGCTTATAATCCCAGAACTTAGGAGGCTCAGGCAGGAGGATTGCAGTGAGTTTGAGGCCAGCTTGAACTACGTAATGAGTTCAAGGACAGTCTGAACTGCATAGCAAGACCCTGCCTCAAAAAAAAAAAAAAAAAGTCCTAGAGCAGTTTTCTGGATTACTCAAGACTAAAATATAATATAAGCCAGTCTATTTCTGAGCTCTTCCCACTACTGAACCACAATCAGAAGTTTGACTTAATTACTTTTGATATATGGTTTTAATATTTAACATCACAAACCTATTCCACATCCTTCATTGTTTTCTCTCTTCTTATTCCTCTCCTTCTTCCCCTCCTGCCTCTCGTCCCCTCTTTCTTCTTTGTCTTCCTTGTTTTCGTTTTGGATGTTACCATGTACTTAGTCTTCCATGTTACTTTAAAATTCACATTTCTACTAAAAATTCCTTCTTCGAATTGTGATTTGAACAATTAAATATTTTGGAATAATTTGAAAGAATGTACCCATAAATAACATATTTATCTCCATTTGAAGGTATATAACCTTCAATCAGAACTTATAACTTTCCACTAAGATATGAAACATATCCTGTTCACTTCATTCCTATTTTTCAATTTTGTCACAATTGAAAATGAGACATGGGCTGGAGAGATGGCTCAGTGGAATAAGCGCTTCCCTGCCAAGTGCAAGGGCCTGAGTTCAATCCCCGGT
>NDGN011464903.1:0-11214 GCA_002564285.1 Tympanoctomys barrerae
CCTAAAAGTGAGGGAAAGAGACACTGCACATACTGTGAGACAAGACCAGTAATCTCAAAAACCTGACCAGAAAAAACAAACAAACAAACAAACAAAAAACCTGACCAGAAAAGAGGCTGGAAGAGAAGTTCAATCAAAATGTCACAAACACCAATGAGGGTCATAATAAACAGAGATGAAATATTAACAAAAGATGCATACTGGAGGATTAAACACATTATCTTGATTGTGCTGTTGATTTCACTGGAATATATACAGATCTGAACTCAAGATTTTCACTTTATGTGAAGTTTTACTGTATGTTAATTATACTTTTGTAAAGTTCCAACAATTTTTTAAATTATGAAAGGAAAGAATAGGCCACAAGTAAGCTAACAATTGTTCTTCTGGACCCAAGTTTGTGTCCAGCTTTCTAACATACAGCTTTCTAACTATGGAATTCACTGACTAGAACACTTTCTTTGTAGACACACACACAGCCAATGGAGGAACATTTAACTCTCTTCCCTTGAGCTGGCCAGAGTACTCAGTCAACCCTGCAGATGGGAGGAATAGTGATAAAAGATGTCTCTGTTAGCCCATGTAGGGGAATACCTGAAGCCAGCAAATCTACAACTGAGTGAAAGAGGAGGCCTGGAGATCTGTAAATTCTTGTTCTGGTTTCAGAGTGGTAGCCTGGTTTTCAACCTGTGTTCCTCAGCCTTCTGCAAGGATGAGTAAGAGGGGTCACAGAGCTATGCAGAATGTGGAATGGTTATATGAGCAATTAAATTCTTAATTTTTCAACCAATTCTCTCTAGGTTTAGTCTCCCTGTCACCTCTTCTTTAAAGGTATCTCATTTTCCCAACTTTGAGCCTTTGCGGAATTCTGTAACAAAAGCTGAGTTGATATTCCACTGTTTTCATTACTGGCTTGGAATCCAGCTACTTGAGTCTAGGAAGTCAACTTCTAAAATTTGGTGTGTGGTCCTCTTCCTTGTGAATTTAGGACTTTTTAAAATCTCCCTCTTTTACTCTCTTCATCATACATGTTTACCAGGGAGTCAAATTAAATGAGTTTTAACTTCTGCAAATACAAAGTGCAGATGATAGCTTTCCAATACACATGTTTATCTTCATGAATGAAACAGCATTAAAAGCAATGAAAAGACAAATGATAAGGTACTGGAAAGGCAAAGTCAGAAAACAAACTTCACAGAAAAGTAGTTTAAAAAAATGGTCAGACAGAGGCTGGGGGAAAGCTTGGCAGTCTAAATGCCTGCCTGGCAAGTCCAAGAACCCAGCTTTGATTTCCAGTACTGCACGTCGTGCCAGCCACTGAAACCAGGCCTGGTGCTGCATACCTGTAATCCCAGCACTGGGAAGGGTGAGACAGGAGGATCTGAACTGCATAGTGAGACTGTGGACCAAATAAAAAAATAAATAAAAGATTAAAAGAAAATTTTTTACAGATTGGTCAGGCATGGTGGCTGTTGTGGATCTAACTGGTGGTCAACCTCTTACAGCCAACTCAAATGAACTACCATGGTGCTCAGTGTAGGAGGCCCACCTGAGGATTGTCGCCAGCAGCATAAAGACAGAACAGGAGATGCTGTCAGAACACTGTTAGGGATGCTGTTTAGAGAAGCTGCTGGTTCTCTTGAGCTGTTCTGCTGGAAGATCTTGTCACGCCAGCTTTCTTGATGAACTTTGGAGGAGCTGTAGTTCTCATCTTGAGCATTGCTTCCTGGCTCCACAGGGGAAGATGGTGCACTGCTCAGCCTCATTGAGAAGCTTGTCGCATTGGCTTTCCTGGTGGGAACTTGGCTTTCCTCCTCCTTGCAGGAGGAGCTCAGGACCTCATTGTTATTGACGATGGTTGTGGTACTTTTGGGGGAGCTCTGGTGCTTACCTAGAGTGTTGCTTCCTAGCTCTAGTGCAGATTCCTCAGCCTGCCAGCACAGATACTTTATCTGGCTGGCATAGACTTTCTACTTCCACCACTGACCTTTGGGCCTTTCCTGTACTTCTTGTATATGATTCTTGGGTGATTCTTTATAAAATCTTATAAAATGTGTCTTGTATTATATTATTCTCTTCGAAAAAACCCCAAACCACAACAGTGGCACGTTCCTGTAACCCCAACACTTAGGAGGATCCAGAAGGATCACCAAGGCAACGTGGGCTACATAGTGAGATGTTCTCTAAACACGTAACACACATCCCAAAACAACATCATGCATGGGGGATTTGCTATGGCTTTCAAAGGTTTTTTTAACCTGGGCAGTTCATAATACCAGAGGAAAAGTTCAAACTCTAAGCTTTAAGTCCAGTCACATGAGTATCACAAAGATACACAGGTTCTGAGAAAGGTGTGTATTCCTACCAAAAAAGGATGCTTTAGCCAAGAGGACCTGAAGTGACAGCAATCAATTAGGTTCCAGTGCTCCACATACATAAACAGTGGCATTTAAACTCAAAGGAAGAGTTATTGAATTTTAAATCCACTGTATGTGCAGAGGGGGCTGACTGACTGATCACTGATACCTTTTCCTCTGTTTTGCAGCCATTTTTTCCCATATCACTGACTGAGCCTGTCTTCATCTCTCAATCTCCAGTGGTACCCTTCTGACTCAGTTCTGTAGTTCTTTGTTACAGTATTAGTTGTGTGGAGTGTCCAAAGGACAGTACCTGAGGTTCATGAGTCATTTTTTAAGTAAAATTTCTTTGAGCCAGAACAGAAAAGGACTAATTATCACAAAGGAATATAAAATCTTATATGAGCAAGACAGGATGAGGAAACAGTATCTTGCATGTGTGTATTCATTCCAGCAGAAAAACATCTTGTGTACTGTCCTACCTCTTCTCAGTTTAACTGGTTCCATAGATCACTGTCTTCAGATTTTTCTTGTCTTTACTAACAAAACCATTTTTGTGCTTCACTGACCAACAATGTTATTATCATGACCATTAATTACTGCAAAGTTAAAGCAAGAGTAAATCTTAAATTCTCTCTACAATACTTTGTCAAAATGTCCATCTATAAATTTTTTAAAAGAAATGGAAGAACAGAAGTGCACCTGTACAGTCTCATCTGTGCTAAACAATGATTTTTGTTTCGAACATTTTTGATATGATTTATATACTGAATTCATATAATTCATAATTACTTCACATTTGAAATTACTACTCAGAGTATCACACAAATAGTCAATAGAAATGATGAAATCAAGTACAGGATTTATTTCTTGACCTAAGGAAGGAAGGGCAAGAAAAACCACACTATCACGCTTTACATTTTAATACAGTGTATGTCCACACTTCTTCTTGATACCCACAGTGATTCTCAACCAGGTCATGAACTAACATGTTCACTTGCAATTCACAAAAACAAGCATATCAAAACACTCCAGGATATTTCTATCAATAAATAGCAACTATAAAATGCATTTTAAGCTTTAAATCATTAACATACACTTTGCACTATGGCACTGTACATCACGCAAATGGATATAAATCCAATAAACATATCCAAATAACATCAATCCTGATAAAAGGAAAAAGATGACACAAGTAAAATTAGTTATTTTGCTATATAAATATCAACTGCTACTATAATAGCTTGTTACAATCAGGATAGAATTTTACATGGACAAATGAATTTTCACACTGAAATCTAGAAATGGAAAAGTACTTCCTATATGCTGAATTGTTTTAATAACATTCTATGAAGTACAGCCTCCTTCCAGAAGTAAAACAGACTATTCCATGAGTCCACTTGAGCAAGGTTAAACTATCAAAGGTAACGAGATTTTTAAAAACCTCCTCAGAAAATTTCTTCAACCTTCCTTACTTTACCTAAACAACTGAAGTTACATGATGTCTAATTTCTAAATTAATGTGCAAAAATACTGACTGAACACTTTGGATTAAATTCTAAATATCCCCATGAACTCACGTTTTATCTCAACTTCTCTATTCTATTTCTAAAATGAATCCACTAAAACAGAAAGCTACACAATAAATGTACAACCTACAATACAGAGGAATTCAGACAAGACAATCAGGGATAAATTTTGAAAAAGATAGAATACTGCTGAATTTTGAATGATCGGACCATTTAGACCAGAAGATAGAGTCCAGTCAGGTGGGAGAAAGAACATACATGAAGTCAAAGAAAGGGGACAAAGGTTGACAGTCTACATACTGTCACACAGTGTGCAGTGTGCAGTACTGCAATATACAGTGAAGTTTCCAAATCCAGGAAACACAATTCATTTTGTACTCTATGTGAACAGCACCCCCTAGGGGTGTGCAAAGTGGTGATCCTGGTTAGGTAGTACATTAAAATGGACAAGTGAGAAAATCCACTAAAAGGTACATGTGAAATAAGAAAGAACACGGAACACATCTGGACTGATTTAGTCCACTGTAGGATATTAAAACATTTGAACTGGAGATTTAGCTCAGCAGCAGAGCACTTGGCTGGTAAGTGTGAGGCTGCGAGTTCAATTCTCAGTACCAAAAAAAAAAAAAAAAAAAAGTGAGACATCCCACATGAAAACGACATAAATCAACATCTCCCTCCTGATTTTCATTTTTCCCCTTCTCCTCCAGATAACCTCTAATATTTTTTAGAGCATAGTTTAATTCTTTAAACTATACTTTAAAAAAAAATGACTTACTTTATATAAGACCTTCAAAGTCTGGGTAAAAAAAAAATGAGAAAACACAAAGTTTTAGTGAAGAAATGACAGTACATAAGTCATCTAAAATAAAACAATACAGCTAAGCCTGGTGGTAGACTCATGTATCCCAGCACTGGGGAGACTGAGGCAAAATAATTGTCAAGAGTTCCAGGCCAGCCTGATTTACAGAGCAAGACCTTACCTCAAAACAAACAAGCCCACCCCAAATAAATAGATAAGACAAAAAACATTCTGACACAAATATGAATGGTAGATTTAAGCACCAGATCTAAGAATTTTTAGAGAACAACACTGTTTTTTAAGATCCTCCTAGGGGAGAACTCTGTAGGAGTTGGAAAACAAAATGGATGGAAACACAGTTAATATTAAAATTATTTTCAAGTTTTTTTAGGTTAAGCAGTCAAATACTTAAGATTTACTTTATTTTATTTTTTATTATTTTTGTATTTTAGGGAAGGGTCTGCAGGGTGTTCAGGGTCTCACTACTAGATTGGACCCATCGTGATCTGCCTGTTTACAGCATCCCAAGAGTTGAAATGGCAGGTGTGTGCCACCATGTCCTGTCTCAATTGCTATCTCAGTGCGTCCTGCAGGNGGGGGTGGGGCTGGCATGGCAGGTCTGGGGATCAAACCCCCGGCCCCTGTGCCTGCTTGCAGGCTCTTTAATCCACTGAGCTATTTTGCCGGCCCTTAAGATTTTAATTAAAAAATTAAAAATTTTAATAAAAAACTTAAAATTTACTCCTAAATTTATCAGGTGTTTATACCAGTCATACCAGTTAGGCAATGTAATCTCAGATCTTACAGGGTAAGCAAGCACTGGTCCATTCAAAACTGTCCTTATTCTTTCTCCTAGAGACCAGGTAACAGAAATGTTAATACAAAAATGGGTATACTAGATTTTAAGAAATAATACTGTGTGAAGTACTTGTACTTACAAATAAATAATATTCTTACCAAAGAAGTAACCAAAATACAGTAACACACACACAATTTAGAATAGCTGAGATCGTCACAGGAAAACTCTATAGAAAATAGCATTAAGAAAATATAGGAAAAAGGGCCAGTCAAATAGCTCAGCAGATTAAAGCTCCTGCAAGCAGGCACGGGAGCCAGGGGTTCAATCCCTGGGCCTGCTGTGCCACCCCTGCCCCCAGGGCATGCTGAGATAGCAATTGAGACAGGACGTGGTGGGGTACACCTGTAATCCCAGCACTAGGAGGCTGTAAACAGGCAGATCACTACAAGTCCTATCTAGTAGGGAGACCCTGAACACCCTGTAGACCCTTCCCTAAAATACAGAAAAAAACATTACAGGAAAATGTTTACCCATAGTATATCTTCCATAAGGCTTTAATTTCCACAAATTATGAAATTAACTATTCACCCTGAAATATAGCCAACATACCTATAATTTCAAAATAGTAGTGCAATGTTGAGATAAATGTGCTTCAAAATTAATTTCACTTTAAAAGGCATTTTAGCTGGGCATGGTGGTACATGCCTGTAATCTCAGCACTTAGGTTGAGGTCAGCCTAGACTACATAGTAAATTCAAGGCCAGTTTGAACTACACAACAAGACCCTGTCTCAAAAGAAAAAAAAAGTATTGTAAATGCAGGTACTGTAAATTACATATGTGAAGCTAAACTCCTTTTGCATTTTAAAGAGTGGTTTTATATAAGAAAATTAGCCATATTTTAGATAAAATAGTTTCAAAGCCAAGTTCAAATGGATTTTAGGAGTGATCAACTACACAAACTATTAACATTTAAGTGAAACAACAGTAATTTTTATTGACATACTAAATATCAAATTATCAATGAGCTTGACATAATTCTTGAAAGATCATTCAACACTAGCCAGCTATTTTTTAAAAAGTAGCTTCAAAAGTAATATAGATGACTAACAATCTGTTTAGTTTGAAGGATTTTCTTCTAACAAAATATAAGTGTTATACTATAGTTGAAATATACAGTACTATCATAATGTAACACCCACTATTTTTATGAAAATAAGTTTCTATGTTGAAGTCAGTTGGCTAGACATAAAATATGCAAATAAAGAACATTCTCTAAGAACTTACAGTACTTAATAAGTAAGCACAGATGAACCTTCTGAAAGACAGTACATACAAGAAATATTTCCAATTTAGCAGTTTTAAACTGTTACAAAACCACCCAATTCAACCAAACTTCACTACAATAGTCAAAAATATTTGAAAGCACTAATTCCACTATGTGCAAAATCAAACCAGTGATGTCTTCCTGCCTTGTGAGATTTGTAACAAAGTTTTGTACTTTTGGAAGTAAAATCTAACTTGAAACTTTTGTAAACTTTTGAATTGAATTATGTAACAAATTAGTATCTCAAACAATTTACATAATAACATGCAGCAGAAAAACAAGTGCATAAAATATTACAGCAGGAATAAAAAGAAAAATTAGTGTAAGACATTTTAAAATCAAGATTTAATACATCCATAGTCAATTCAAGACCAACAGGCTTTTGAAAACAAAATTCTTAAAAAAAAAAATACATACCATTAAAAACACAATATTCCAAATATGTTCAAGTTCGTATCTTTAGCCGTTAAGTAAATCCAGTTATGATTTACACCAAATATAAGCAATGATTACATTACTATTTATATTCTACAATTAAACAACCACCAGAACCTGAGTTTTCATATACTTACATCATTTTGATACATAAACATAATGAGAAGAGCAAAACACAAAATTAGAAGCCATGGAGAGTCCAATTCTGGCTTATCTAGAAGCTACTTGCATGACCTTAGGGCCTGCCTAGATAAATCACTATCAGTGGGCAGTGGGGGGAAAGGTATAACTGTCTATGCCACTCATTTCACAAGCATACTTACAGTGACAATCAAATGAGTAATTACATTATCAAAAACTGTAAAGCACTTCATAAATCATACAATAAGGCATTAAAACAGCAAAATTTGAGAGATGCTATCATTAGGTATCTACTGTAGAACAGATTGGACTGTAAGAACATTAAAAAAAGAAATTTTGTCTTTCAGATTCAAATAAACGTAGGATATTCTGTAAGGTAATTTTATTCAGTTATCTGTCCTATGTGCCTATTTATAACAGATTCATTTCTTGTATAGATAGAAAGCAGATGGCCCTTTAGTTGTCAAAATCAGTAAGTTCATGATTCTCTTTACTTTCTCAAGTGTGACAATTCCTATAATAAAAAAATTTTAATAGGTCAACACTGAAAGCATCATTTAGCTGTATGTATGTAAGAAAAAAATGACAAATACTTTTGTGATTCAGTATTACAAATTTTAAGGGGTTCTTTTAAAATTAATTTCACAGAAAGTATTTCACTTAAAATGAACTTATGTTGATCAAATCCCAAAATAAATTCTACCAATGTAGAGTATATATAACATGTAAAATTATTCTCCATGCATCAACCTACTAGTTTAAATATCCTTTAGTTTGTACATATTCTACAGTTTTAAGAGAAACCAGGAAGCAGTAAAAGACATAAGTCATGTTTTATCACAAAGATTTTTGTTTAGCTTTAGTTTAATAAAGGCTAGTCCTCAGCGTAATAACAAATGTTTTACAGTAGTCTATTAAGAAATCACAAATGTTGAATTAAAACTTAAATGCTGATAGGATGGCAATATCTTGTGGTTTGTATCTATGTATTAATTTATCCATCAGTTGAGAGCTTTTTTCCTCATGCTACAGCTGTAGTACAATAATCCAAATGATCCAGTGCCTAAAAAGACTGTGTATCTTAAATTCTGTATTTGGGAAGGAAAAGAAGGGAAAGAACAAGTAGACAGGGACAGGTCACTGATTCAGCTGTTCCTACAGCACTCTTTTAAGGAGGAAAGACTCCATTTGTTTTTATATGAGATGCATTTGACAGGAGCCATATGTAAAAACCAGCTTTTCCAATATGGTCTTTATTAACTTTGAAAAGCAGTACTTCTAGTAGAAGTGCTTATTTGTGTTACTTTAAAACAATTGCAAAACCCTCAGTAAAACCATAAAAGGCAAGTAGATGAAGATGACAAGAATTACCATACCTACTCAAGCAAAGTTAATCACTTTACTAATTTTGAGTGTCTATTTTAGGATCTGTCAATAGCTCAGCAGCTTAAAAATGTAAAACTACTATCATGCTCTTAGATATTCTTAGTATTTGGTGATTTCACTCTGGTGAAATGGCTAGTTTTAAACATTTACAACACAGCTATTACTTTCCTTCTCTTCCCAAGCAGATCCAGACAATATCCCTATTATTCCAACAAAACCAAGAATCAAATCTAGTTTCTCACCTCATCTCAGAAAGCTACGCTGGAGTCCAAGCTTCAATTAAGAAACCATGATTTCCCATAAAATCGCACAAATTCCTCTCAAGAGTAAGAAATTATAAAATACAGAAAAACGAATGCGAGTCCTCCTTACATATTTAAATGGGGATGGAAGTAATGACAGCTGAGGTAAAAATCAAGGCATCTTCTCAATTTTCATCATTTAGATAAAGGCAAGTCACAAAATTTAAATTAAAGGTGGCGCTCTGTCCTCAACTCACCCCAATGTGACTCACTCTTGCAGGCTATATGGTAGGAAATAACAGTTACTTTTCAAAGATCTTTGCAGTTACACCCAAGCCAAAATCAGGACAGAGATCCACCCTTAATTACAGCAATTTAACCATCTTATCTAAAGCAAGGTAGAAACTAAAACATGCCCCTGAAATCATGGCTAAAAAGGCCCACTCATATTCTAACCTTCAAAGGTGTCCAATAAGAAAAACTGTTTCTATTTTCTTCACATTTGAACTCACCAAGAGGAAGAAGGAAGAAGAAAGAAGGGGACAGAGACCCAAATGAAGTGCACAGTATAAAATGCAGATTCCTGTCCTGTTGCTCTTAATTCCCCCACTCCGCCCCCGGCAAACACAAGGACAGGGAGTCCGCCTGGGCAAGGCTGGTGGCAGGGCTTGAGAAGGCCCTCCATTTACTCCTGCCGCCGCCACCCAAAAGGATGCCCGGAGAGAGCTTCGTACAATCCAGGCCCTCCCAAGCACTTCTTACAAAACACACCCACGCTGAACAAGAGCCGTATTTTAAAATAAGTCTGTCCTCAGGTGGGGGAGGTTAAACACAACAAAGGCTTCCATGTTGAAAGGCAGATAGTCCAGACATGTGCACACAACTACACACGTATGAAAAAAAATCCATGTAACTAATTTATCAGAAACAGCAATCGATACCAACAGGAGCCATTAGATTATTAATAAACGCAGAAAAGTAGCGTGCACGCAGCGGAAGGTGGCTGTGTGCGGCGCTCTGTGCTAGAGGAGAAGGTAAGATCGTGCCTGTGGAGAGAAAAGAGCCCCTTGCGTTTCTGCAGCCCCTCAGCCCACCCTGACACCTCCGCGCCAGGCACCACCACACCACACCCGGCTGCGCACTCCCACCACTGCGAGTCCCGCAGAAAACTGAATGAAAGACGCCCTAGACCCGACCGGGCTGGTGACCTAGGCGCAGACTGGGAGTCGCTAACTAGCTCAGCCACAGGATTCTCCAGCAGGGTGGCATAAAGCGAGCACACCCCAACCCCGCACCGGGCACTCCGCACGTCGTCCTCCTTCTTACTGACCTTGCCAAAAGGGATGGGGGTGTCCTGGGTTTTTGTTTTTCTTTTAAACTAAGTCCGTACAAACAAACTGGCAGCAATCCCGACCACCCTGAGGACCCAGACGGAAGACGTGGGGAGAAAAGCGCGGCGGCACTCCAACTCCCGGGGAGTCGCCGTCCGGTCTGACATCCATCCATCAACTACCCGGCCGAGGGCGGACCGGGGGCCCTGGCTCCCGCCCGCCGCGCGTCTGGGGGCCCGAAGCTGGGGATTAAAGGGGTGATTCTCTCCGGACGCAGAGAGAGGGAGTGCCGGGCACCGCTGCCCTCAAGGTCACCACGCGTGGAACGGGGGCGACCGGTGGCGGGATGGGCTGTGGCACGGCCGAGGCGGCTCGCTAAGTCAGAGCCGCGGGTGTACTCTAGAGGCCACCTGGGCCCCGGGCCAGGGGCGGCGACAACAGCTGCACCGGGCGCCGAGGTGCACGGTGAGGCACAAGCTCACCTTTACGGTCTCCGGGAGGGAGACAACCTGGGAGCTGCCCGCCCGCCGCCCTCCCGCGCCAACTTCTCCGAAGCCGCGGTGATCCACCCGGTACTCACAGTGCGGACCCCGGTGCACAGCCCGCCCCCGCCTCCGCCCCGCAGGTGACAGCCCCCGCCGCTCACCTCACCCGGCACCATTTTCCGAGAAGGATGGGGAGACCCCAAAGGGGATCGGGACGACGCGGGGCACGGGGAGCCACGAGGGCCGGGGCACTGGGCTTCCCGGCTGTAGCCGCTCGGGGCTGGGGTCAGGGCGCCACGCGGAGGCGCGGCTGCACCTCGAGGAGGACGCGGCCGCCGAGCCCGGGCGCGGCGTCCACCAGCCGGGGCTCCCCACTCACGC
>NDGN011464911.1:11317-29749 GCA_002564285.1 Tympanoctomys barrerae
GTGTGTGTGTGTGTGTATGCATGTGTGGTAGGATAGGTGGTACTGGTACAGAGACTGGCCACTCCAGGCTGGGATTTGGGAAAAGCCCCTGTCCCCAGCAGGGTACTTAGATGCCAAGACCACTTGCAGCCTGGCCTTGGCCCCGAGTGTGGCTCCCGCAGCCCAAGCCCCATCCCCTGGCCACCTCCCCGCCCTGGCAGGCCTGGCCCATGGCCCACAGCTGCATTTGCCAGACGCTTGCTGTGCGTCGTTATCTGCTGACTCACAGCAGCCGCTGTATACCTAGCGCCGTCAAGCAGCGCCTGAGCATTTCCCAGTTCCCACATCCATGGGATGTGAATCTGGCCAGCTCAGGTGGCTGGGGACGGGGGCAGAAGGGGAAGAAAGCAGGCGCAGATGAGAATCAAAGAAGAACCAAGCACCCTGTAATCCCAGCACTCTGGGGAACTGAGGCAAGAGGGTTGAAAGTTCAAGGGCAGCCTCAGAAACTTGTCTCAAAAGCAGGGTGGGAAGGGGCAGCTGGGGATGCAGGGTGGTGTAGAGGCCCTGGGCCCAATCCCCAGTACCCAAAAAACCAACAAAAATCAAGAAAAAGATTGAGGCAGAACTGAGACCAGACTGAAAGACAGAGAGAAAATAGTCCTGGGAGATAGGGATCGGCTAGCGTCCCAGGAGTTCGTGGGCCCCCAGGAAGGACACAGGGCCTCTCAGGCCCGTCACACACGTGCATCTGGCACTTCTACAGCCCATGGCCACGTGCCACTCAACCTGCACCACCCGGCTCCTGGGGAGCCCCACCCCCCTCTCCCCTGACTTCCTCCCACTCTGCGCCGTGCGCCGCCCTGCCCGGCGCCAGGCCTGCAGGCCACAGGTGCTGTTCTTGACTTAGCATTTTTCTCAGAGCGATTCACTTGGTTCATATGTTGGCTGAAATTTACTCAGAAGGAAAGTTCAGACCTCGAGGAGCTGCAGTTGTCAGGAGGAACAAAAACAAGCTGACAACATGCTCCTGTAGGGGGCTCCACCAGGGCCATTCTGTTCTCTAACCTCCTTCCCACCAAGGAAACGGGGCCATGTTTAGGACAGTTCTGGTCTTCATGCTGTGTGTGTGTGTGTGTGTGTGTGTGTGTGTGTGTGTGTGTGTTCCTGGTGTGTAATGGGTAGAGCCAGAGATGGTAATAAATCCCCTGCAGTGCCCAGGACCAGCCCCCACACCCAAACATCACCTGTCTCCAAACCCCAATAGGGCTAAGGTTAGAAATCTTGGTTTAAAATTAGCCTGAGCACCCAGAAAGTGTGTCCCCTGCTTAGGACAGCTCTGACTTGGTGGCTGCTGTCTTTCGGTCTGGAACATCCACCTAGGGGAAGCTTCCCCTCCCCAAGAATCGAGGACCCCATATGTCGGCTGTGGGGCCTCTGCAATTGCCCCCCCCACACACACACACACCGCACGCCACTCCTGTGACCCTGGATGGCCTCATCGGCCAGCATCCCCTACCCCAACAGAAGATGCTCCCAGCAGACAGGCAGATGTGCATCTGGTCAGTGGGAGGCCCCCTACACACCGGCCCCATGGCCATTCGTACAGCAGCCCCTTCTGCTGTGCCAGGCTGGTTTCCAGGGCCCAAGGGTAGTCTTGGGAAGAGCTCCCGTGCTCCCCAGCTGTCTGTGCTCTGGTCCAGCATGTGGTCATGTGGAGAACCAGGAACGTGACTGAGCCCAGCTGAGCCTTCCCAGCCTGGGCCCTGCGTGCAACCTCGGCCTCTTGGCCGCAGGGTACAGAGCTCAGTCCTCTCAGAGGTAGCGGAAGGCTAAGGCCTCCCAGGCATCCAGGCCTGTCTGTGGGGTCCAAGTTTCTGAAGTAGAAATGGAGGAAGCAGGAGAAGGATGAGTCTGGCCTTAGGAGTGCAGTGTTGCTGGGGCCGCTTCACCTCTGTGACGTCACTTCCCTTTGCCCCTGATGTAATGGAAGGGGCTTGAAGGAGACTGGGGCTTTGCGAGTCCCGCTCGCGGCCACACAGGTCAACTCATTCTGGGGGCTGTCGTCCTCCTGTCCTCCCTCTCCTTTTCCTCATCCTCTCCCCTCCTCCTCCTTCACTCTCTTTTTGTCCCCCTCCTCCTCCTTTTCCTTTGCCTTCCACTCCCCCAGGGGAGGCCACTGCACCTGGTCTCAGGGTAGAGGAGGAAAGGAAGCTGGTGCTGCTCCATCACGTTTTCCTCCCAGCCTCTGTGCAGGCTCTTGAGTTTCCCAAAGCCAGAACTGGCCCTTATTTACTTCTGCTGGGCATCAAGAGTATTCCGAGGGTATAGGACCAGAACCATTGGGGTAACAGTCTCCCCAGCCCCCCAGGACCACTAAGCCTAGGCCTGTGGCCTTGCTTGGACCCACTGTGGGCCCCTCCAGTAACAGGTTCTGAGCCTCCCCTTGCCTCAGGCTGAATGCAAGAGGCTGGGCTGGAAGCCTATTTCTTGAGATTGGAAGGTGCCCCTTAAATGCCACCTCCGATTTGGACCACTTCACTTTTAAAAGGCAAGATCCAAACACAAGAAATGCTAATGACTCAAGTGGTGAGGGCTGAGCCCTTCGGAGAAAGGGCGAAGAAACTGCAGCGATCTCTGCGAGGAGATGGGGTGGAGGGCGCCGCGTAATTGCTGCGCTCCCCAAAGCCTCCTCTCCAGACGATGCCAACCGCTCACCACCACGTCCCTCCTCAGAGGGCAGAGCAAGAAATTAGCTTAAATTGAAGCTGGAAAGATTTAGGCTATGTGTAAGGAGGAACTTTGAAAATTCTGAAATATGCTACCAAGAGAGGCTGCGGGGTTCTCGGGAGAGTGGCTAAAAATAGCGCCTTCTTTAAAAATAGGTCTGGGCGGTTTTAAACATAGCTCAGGCTCCTCCACCGCGGGGGGATGGTTTCTAGCGCAGGCGGCTGGCGGCCCCTGCCCGTAGGCCACAGGACACCACAAGAGTTGGCTCTGCTCTCTGCTGTGACTGTGACCCACACCTGGATGTTTGAGCTAAGTGAGGATAAGGGATTTATCTCCCAGCACCCCACCC
The DNA here is from genome assembly GCA_002564285.1 of Tympanoctomys barrerae. Taxonomy (NCBI): domain Eukaryota; kingdom Metazoa; phylum Chordata; class Mammalia; order Rodentia; family Octodontidae; genus Tympanoctomys; species Tympanoctomys barrerae. The sequence continues at coordinate 14,376 of NDGN011464911.1, forward strand.
CTGCCCTGTCAGCACATGCCAGTCTGTAGGATGGTAAAGCTCCCTTCTATGGGAGGCTATGCCAGGGCTGAGGGTAACTGGGTCAGACCCAATAGCCTCTCTGGGTTGCTCCCAGCACCCCCCCCCCCNCTGGGTCTCCTCTCCAGGTCCTGAGGACTCACAGAGATTCATGCATCTGGCTGTGTGGGCCATTCGTGGCTCCCTGCCACCTGCCCAGCCACCTCCTGCATCTCAGTGCCCTGTCCTGGCCATCTGCTCTCCTGCTGGAAGGACCTCAGCTTCCCTCCCTGCCTTCCTGTGATTTTGCCTTATAGTCTCTGCACCACAGCCAGGGGGAACCCTGCAGAAGCAGGTACAGGCTGGGTGAAGCACCGAGGTAGGGTACATGAGGCCCTGGCCTCACCCCAGCAACACACAAAACAGCTAGAAACAAGATAAAGGAAAGGGAAGCATTTTTACAGTAACACAGTTCCGGCCTGTTGTCACTGGACGAAGCCCACATGGCCTGCACAACATCTCGGTCTCCCAGGAGCACTACCTAATGCCAAGCATGGCACACCGTGCTGGCAGCTTCGCACGAGCCCCTCCACTGCCCCTGCAGCGCTCAGCTGTGCAGTTACCTGCGATTTGGAGTCGGGGCTCTCATTGTGTTGCCAGAGCTGGTCTTGAACACCTGAACTCAAGCAGTCCTCCTGCCTCAACCTCCGGAGTAGCCGGGACTATAGGCAGCTGCTTCTGACCTCCATCCACCCTGCAGACCTTGGTTCCCTCAGGGGCCAGACCACTCATCCCCTGCCATGTCCCCCACTAGAAGAAAGCCCTGCGGTGTCCCTCCAAGGAGCACCCTGGCCAAAGACAAAGGTGCAGAGCCCAAGAGGAAATGTAATCAAAGGTAGACACCACGCTACGTTCAGAACCATGGAGTTTTCGGCAGCTGCGTGTCCATCCTGCCTTCTTGCGCTGTGACTCACCAGAGAAGGAGCGAGTGGAGCCCAGGCCAGGTCACAGCAGTGCTGACCCCGTGTCCAACTCCATGGGCAACAGGAGCTAAGCCTCTCTGGGCTGATGGCAGCAGGTGGCCACAGGTGGAGAAGGAGCCAGGGAGGGGAGAGAAAAATCAGTTGTGCCACGTTACAGCACGAGGGACCCAAGGAACGCGGGGCCAAAGCCGAGTAGAGATCTGTAAGTCACTAGTGAGACTTCGCCAGATAAAGCCGCTGTGCCTGAATGTGGGCAAGCCAGGCAGGAGAAAGAACATGGTCGTGAAGCACAGCTCAGGTGCCTTCCGGGTTGACAGCTACATCATTCCCGAATGCCCCCCCCCCGCTAGTGACAGCTGTCCGAGCTGTGTGTGTCCTCTGCCCAGAAGGCCTGGCCACGTGGGACCGGGTCTGGGGGCTCCAGGAGCTGCTGGGGCCCTGTCCTGCCCTGCTGGGATTGCCCTGCAGGGGCGGAACTCTTAGATCATGGCCCTGCCCCCCACAGCACGGGCCCTGATCATGTTAATCCACCCCCACAGTGCTTCTTACTGTTTTATTAACTTTTCAGTAGAGGCGTGATTTAGGCATTTTCATTTTGGTCTGTGGCCTCTCTGTTCTGGGATCTCAGGATAGTCTACCTGGTATTGCGCTGGACTCTGCTGATGAATAAAGTTGACTTCTCATTACAATAAAAGAAGAGGAGGGAGGAGACTGCAGGCCTGGTTAGGGAGGGCCTTTAACCCTAGCACTCCGGGAGGCGGAGGCAGAAGGACTGTAAGGTCGAGTCTAGGTTCTAAATAAAAAATGGGCTGGGGATGTGGCTCTCGCCAAGGCCATGGGTTTAATTCCTCGTACCAAAGGGGAAGGAAGAGAGGGAGGGAGGGAGAAAGAAGGAAAGGTATAAGAAAAGCTTAGTGTTTAATGTGTGCCACCACCCTGCCCCGTTTTCTGTCTGGTCCCCCCTCCCTCCCTCCATGTCCCCATCAGCACCTGGGAGTCTCAGGTCCCGGACAGGACACCTCGGAATGCTGGCAAGTCCACCTCAGGACCCAGCATATACAAGAATATTTATGTAGTCACAAATGTGCCCCAAGCATTCTCAGTTATAACTTAGCATCTTCAATAATAAGCCCTATTATAAATTAATTAATCAGCTACCTCCCTGATATCTGCATTAAATGGAGCATGGAATTCACATGAGGCACCCACACTCTGCAAGACAGACCCGAGCCATTTGCAAGCCGAGTCCTGGAAATCAGGTCACTGTCATCCTTTCGGGTCCTCACCCTGCTGTACCTCCAGCTGGGGAGGGTGCCCCAGAAAGGGCCACCAGGACTCTGGTCCATAAGACCTAGAGAGATGCCCTCCTCTCGACAGAGAGGAGGAAGATGATCCGGGTCTCCTTGGTCCCAGCTCTGGGTCAGCAAGCCGACCCCTCTCTCTCTACCTGGGCTCATTTGAAATTCGAGTGAGGGTCTCCTAGGGTCCGTGACACTGCTGGGCAGGCCACATGTCTTTCCACAGTTCGTGCTTCTCCACTCTCTCCATTCTTCCTCCCACCTTGTTCTCAGCGGTGCCCTTGGCTCGCCCTCGCTGGGCACCTCAATTCATCCTTGCTTGGTGGCTAGCAGAGAAGCGCCGGGTGGAGAACCCACTTCCAGAACATCACTTACTCTCCTCCCCGCCTCACCCCCTTGGTGAGGCTCCTGACCCAGCCTCGCCAGCCCCTGGGTTCTGAGCGTCTCGCCTCCCTTCCTCTGGACCTTGCTTTTGCGCCTGTCCTCTCGACGCGCTGCCCCAGCTCTCCCGGGGATCATCTGGGTAAGATGGAAACACGTATTTGCTCCCTGCAAAATCCATTCCCAAGCCCCGCACTACTTCCAAGACGATCACCCCCTCTTCCCGTGCCCCAGGCAGTGACATGCTCCGCAATCTTTCCCTATCATCTCTGCTACTCTGCACCTCTCCCAGACGATCTTCTGTCCTGGCTGCCTTGCGATGGAGCCTGGCGAGGGCCCTGGTGACCTCCACACCGGCAGAGCCAATAGCCACTCCCTGTCTCTGTCTTTGACATAAGGGGTCACTCTGTCCTTGGGCCCTGTGCGTACCCTGGGGCTCACCAGCCACTCTGTTTGTCCTCCCACCTCTCCAGAGGTAGGCTTACCCCAGGACTCCTCCCCTGAGCCCCGGCGTGGGCCCTCGGCTGCTTACTCGGTGCCTCTGCTTGGAGAGAGAGCGGGCCCTGCCAGCTGAGATGTCCCGCAGCATCCTGCTCCCCACCATGCTTCTTCCTTCCCTTCTCCATGTCGGTGAGCAGCAACATCTTCTACCTGGTTGCCCAAACCTAAACTCTGAGGCCGCCCGTATTCCAAGCAGCCCTTCCCACAGCAGCCCCTCCTCAAGCTATGACCTCAGCTCTTAGTGCTTTCCTGTCGCCGTAACAGGTTACCCGAAAACCAGTGATTTGGAGAGAGCATGAATTCATTTGGCTCTCGGCCCTGCAGGCTGGGAAGCCAGGGGCATGGAGCCCACACCGCTCCACCCTGCTTTGGGGTCTTCTTGCTGCATGGCATGACAGCCCCACACCCACGGGGCCTGCAGCACTGGGCCTGTTTTCTGCTGTCCATCTTGGGGGGCCTCCCCTGGGCCCATCCCATTCCCCCCCACCCCGGAATGTTTCTGGCACTTGAAAAGAGTCCCACCAATACTTGCTGACCGATTGATTGAGTGAGTGATAAATGAAGGAATGACAAGGAACAGAGGACATTTGCCCTCCAGCCTTTTGAAGTCTGGTCCTATCCTAACTCATTCCTACATCCTAGACAGGACAGCTCTGAACCGGCCGGCCAAGACCTTCCAAACATCCCGTAGTCAGTGGTCATTGATTCATTCAACAACACATGGCCGAGGCCTCCTGTGGAGCAGGCACTGGGCTGGGGGCTGGGGCCCACTGAGAAGCTGAGCAGATCTCGTGTCTGGACCAGGGTGTGGCCTGGCTGGCCAGTACAGTGCGTCCCCACCTTGTGTCCACTCTCAATCATTCATTCATTCAGTACTTGTACAGGGTTGACTATGCACCGAGTGCTATTTTAAGTGCCGTACAAATACAAGCCACTCAATCCTCATACAAATCGATGAGGTAGGGCCCATTCTCACCCCCTACTCTAGGTGAGGAAACTGAGGCACAGGAAGGCACTCTACCCGAGGCACACAGCTGGGAGTCAACTGTGCTGGCTGCCAGGCTTCCTGTCCCCTCCTTGCTGCCTGCCCCAGGCTCACCTCTGCCTCTCCACATCATCTCTTGGTTCGAATCCCACCAGGCCCTGCCCTTGATCACTGTGTGGCTTCACCCCTCTGAGGTCAGGGATGGGGGCCAGCATAGCATCCTGTTCTGGGTTCAGGACATCACCATGCCAGCTCAGCATGGTCCCCACTGCTCTGCGAGGTCCTCTGGAGGAGCCACATCCACCCCACCCAGGGTCTTGGTGCTGATGTTGGAAGGTTCTGGAAAAACCCAGCAGAGATATCCCCGGTGAGCTTCCTGGGGTGAGGCCAAGCCAGGAAGCGAGGCGGAAGCAGGAAAGTCTTATTCATTGGGTCTCCACTAATTTAAGAAGTGCCATAATTCAGCAGAAAGTTGACCACTAATTCTGATGAGCTGGAAGCACCCCTCCTGCTACGGATTCTCAGGATGGACACTACAGGGACATCGCTACAGAATGAATGTGCTTCTAGCAACACGATCGAGGGTCTGTTGTCTGAGGCAGGATCTTTAAAATTCAATCAGAGAGTCTCACCAAGGTCTCTGTGAGTGAATTGTAGTTTTCATTTATTGAGTTTTCTTAGAGCATTGACCTTTCCTATTTGGGGATAAATGGAATTCAATTGAGGAGTCAATGCTTTTCTAAATGAAGACTTTGGAAAATTAATTATTCTGCCAGCTTCAGGCGTAGCTTCTGGGTATAGCTGGGAGGGTTTGGTTTGAGACGCTGAGTTGGGTCCCTCTCCTGTCCCTCTCCTAGCATAAGGCAGGCTCATCCCTGTGAATGGCTCCCTTCCTCCCAGGGCGAGGCCCTGAGTTCTCTGTCACAGCAAGATGCTGTGCCATCTTGCAGTCGCGGAGACCAGAGCCAAGAGGTCCGCTGACTCTGGAAGCTTCCAGACTGTGCTGTGAGGACAGCATGGAAAGAGCTGCAGGTGTGAGGTTCCAGAGGACAAAATCGGTGGTCAGGAAGGGGCCCAGAGAGACAAAGAAAGGGGGCGAGGCCCTTCTCCGGGGACCGGGCTTCTGTGGGGGGCGTCCGTTCCAAAAGGAGCAATACAGCAGAAAGCCTCGGTCTCTAGGTCACAGGCGGCGCTGCAGAGTGTAATGACGGAGACGGCGTGGCCCTGACTCGGGAGCAGGGAGAGAGGGCGGTGGGACAGATGGCAGCTGGGTCCACACGTACGGCATGCGGGGACTGGACTGAGGCTCAGCTTCAGTGTCTTTCATCTGAGGTGTTCGGGACCAGAAGTGTTTTGGATGTAGGACTTTTTTTTTTTTTCCAGATGTGGAAACATCAGGGACCCAAGTCTAAAGATGAAATTCATTTTTGTCCCATTTGCGCCTCTTATGCAGAGCCCCAGAGTAACTTTGTCTAGCATCCTTAGTGCCCCTGCCTGCGGGTCGGGGCTCATCAGCTGAGGTCAGGTGTGGAGCTTCCCACTGATAATATCATGTCAGTGCTCGGGAAGTTTCAGGCGGTGGAACACCTGGGATTTTTGATCAGCCAGCCTCAAGGAAGGAGTCATTTAAGGTCCATGGGAAGCTGGGTGTGGTGACATATGCCTGTAATCCCATCACTTTGAGAAAATGAGGCAGAAGAGTCACAGGTACAAGCCTAACTGGAGCAACTTGGTGATTCAGTGCCCCCCTAGGGGTGTGTGTGTGTGTGTGTGTGTGTGTGTGTGTGTGTGTAAAAGAATGGGCTATAAAGGGTTCAACACAGTTAGCTAATCTTTGCAAAATTAAGTTAGATCTTATGTTACACCACTCACCAAGGTAAATTCCAGGTGCGTTAACATAAATATCTGTAGATATGTTAAGACAAGCAAGGAGAACATGGTTTTTTCTTCTTTTGTATTTAGTACAGGGCCTAAGTGGTCTACAGGGTCTCACTACGTAGATTAGATTTGTAGTGATCTACCTGTGTTCCGCTTCCCAAGAGCTGGGATTACGGGTGCATACCACCATGCCCAGTCTCAACTAGAGGCTCAGTGGGCCCTGGGGTAGGGCCCACAAGGCAGGCCAGGGATCAAACCCCAGCCTCTGAGTCTGCCTAAGCAGGTGCTTTAAGCCACTGAGCTATTTGGCTGGCCCAAAGGAGAATGTGTTAATGCTATTGGTTTTCTTAAAGCAGACATGGGAAGCAAAAACTAAAAAAAAAAAAGAAAGAAAGAAAAGAAAAGAAATCTGATAAATTTGGCTAGATCAACATAAAAATGTGACAAAAGCAGCATTCTTTCTTAAAAATTATTTATTTATTTGAGACAGAGTCTTGCTACACAGTTCACACTCCTAGTGATCCTACTGTCTCAGCCTCCCCAGCACTGGGGATTACAGGCATGCGCCACCACTCCTGGTTCTGAGCCTTGCGTGGAATGCAGTACCTAGGATTGAACTCAGGTCCTTGCGCTTGCCGGGCAGGTGCTTAGACCACTGAGCTATCTCCCCAGCCAAAAAATTAGAATTATTCTTAATTTCCAAACCTTGGAAGCAATCATGATGTCCTTTGGCTGGTGAAGGGTTAAAAAAATATGTACAACAACTATAGACCATTCTGACACTGGATTGGTGTCCAGTGATAAAAGGACAGCGGCTCCCTGGCCATGCAGCAACATGAAAGACCCTGAAGTGCTCGTTGCTTCTACAAAAAGCCACTCTGAAAGGGCTGTGTGCTTTATGACTCCAAGTATGTGACAGTCTTCAGTAAATATTCAGTGGTTGCCACGCACTTGGGAGGAGTAGGGGGAGAGAGACAAATAGGGTCTTTCCATCACAAAATATTCCATTCTAAAGGCCCTGGTACTGACAGCCGTGCCACTAGACCTTTGTCCCAACCCATAGGATGTACAGTGTGGAGAATGAGCGTAATGTAAAGTATGGATTATACGAGAAGAGCTAGTCTACTGTAACAGGCGTGCCGCAGTAATGCAAGGAGTGAAGAGCAGGCAACTGTGGGTGGGGGGTGAGGGGTTTACAGGAACTTTACTTTTCACTCATTTCTTCTCTAAACATAAAACTACTCTAAAAAGATAAGGCTTATTTATTTAAAAAACTGGTACACAGGGGAAAAGACAAGCAGTAAACTATTTGCTGCTCCGTGTCCCAGACAGGATTAGTATCTAGTATACATAAAGAATCCCCATTGAGGTGATAAAGAAATAGAATTTTTTAAATATGCACAAAGAAAATTGACAAAAGGTACGGAAAGGCACTTTACAGAAGATGAAATAAAAATGACTAAGAAAAGTATGAAAAACGTCCAAGCTCGCCAGTAAAAAGGGAAATATAGAACAATGTTTGGGGGCTGGGGAGACAGCTCAGCGGCCGAAGGACCTGCCTGGCAAGTGCAGTTCCAGTGTTTGATCCCTGGTATAAAAAGAAAAAAGAAGCAGCAGAAAAAAATTAAATAAATAAATAAAACAATTTCAGGGTATCACTTTTTACCATGTAACTGGCAACATTCTTAGTGCTTTATAATATTATATACAGATAAGAATTGTCAGTTAGTACTTGAGGGAATGCCTACGAGACCCTGGCACCTGGCGCTGTCACCCACTCTCCCTGGATAATTTCCTCACTCAAAAACTCCCCAGCCCTGAAGCGCTGCCTTCCTCCGTGGTCACAGAGCAGTGACAATTGTTCTTGGGAGGTCACCCCAGCTGCAGACTCCATACCACTTTCCAGTCCTGTCCTCGTGGCTTGAGGGAGGTGCGCAGAGCCGCTGGGGGTGCTGGCCACCCTCCCGAGGGCGCACTTTGTGCTTATGCTCTGCTTTCAGAGGCTGCACCCCAGTAACTTGGCATTAACCCCGGGGGAAGAATTTACCCCACAGAAATCGGCAAATGGCGTGCATTACGGCTCGGCCCCTTCTCCTTTGCTTTTAGTTCGTTTGTGACTGTCTTCTCCGCACAGTGAAGCATGGGATGTGCTCCCTGGGCTCAGTTCCGGGGCTGGGGCGGCCCTCCTTCTCCATGTCTATCTTTCTTACCTCCTCCTCTCTCTCTCTTCTCATGTCTCTGCCTCGGGAAAGGGAGGAGAATGATGGGCCTTGTGGGAAGACAGAGATGCCTGCCGGGCTGACTGGGAAGAACCTGGTCCGGAGAATCTGCAGGGCCAGGCCTGTGCCAGCTCAGCCACCCAGGCCCCGTGGGACCTTCTACTGACTTGGCCACTCTCAGGTTCCATATTTGCCCCAAGATCGCCACAGACAGCCATGCGGGTGTGGCAGGGGCTCAGGCTCAGGCACACGTGGACGATGAGCACAGTGGCTGCCTTGGCGGTGTGCAGTGGGCAACTGGGACAGCAGCGCCCAGCCCTGATCCTCAGACTTGTTTCGGAGGATTGTTATGAAGATTAAGAAATAACAATGAAGGAGAGAGAGTCTGATCAGATGCTTGGTACAAATTTGTACACCAGCATTCTTGTCGGCTTCCTTCCTTCCTCTTCTCAACTGCCCTCCTCCTCCTCCTCAGCAGGGTGGTGTCGCTCCTTCCTAGGGGTGAGTCTATACATCCGGGCACCCCGGTGGCACCCATGAGGGCTCTCTGATGCCACCACGGGCCACACCTGCAGCTTCCCCACAGAAGAGTGTGTCTGGTTCCTGTTAATCCCGGCAGCAGCTATAACTCAGGCCTACTCAGCTCAGGCTGCAAGGCAGCGTCACCCCGGGTCCTCGGTGACTGCCTCTACCCACCTCCATCCTGTATCTGCCTCCATCTTCCTCTTTGCTGGCTAGAAGGGTTGGAGGCTTAGACAGCCATAGTGCCCTCCCCAGAGCTGTACAGGAATAACGTGATGAAAGAGAATTCACCCTCAGATCCCCTGCGATCAAAGCCAGCCTGCTCCTGAGCCAAGAAAATCATATTAAAATCAGTACATATGCAGGGGAGGGGGAGTTTCACACCATGGTATTTACTCCTGCTACAGTTGACAGTTCCAGATAATTCTATTCCATTTCCTTCTCTCTTTTTGCTTTAACGTGCTCTCTGTGTTCAGAATCTATGGTGTTAATTTCATGACCCACTGGTCTAATGAGTCAAGACCTGCGGTCCCTGGAATGACCTTCTGACACAAGTGTGAGCCAGCCATGGCTATTGGCTAAATCTGGCCCCTTGCCTGTTGTTGTAAATAAAGTTTTATTGGAACACAGCCATGCACAAACACTTATGTATTGCCTCTGGCTCCCTTCATCCTACCTTGACAGGGCTGCTGGGTGTAGCAGAGACCAGACTGTCCACGGGCTCTGGGATCTTTTTCTTGCCTGGTCCTTAGAGATCTGTACTCAGATCTGACTGTGCCTCTTCTGCTTTTGCTTCTTTCAGGCTGCCCTCAGCCCTGCAGCCCCGACTCCAGCTCCTTGGCCAGCTGAGAAGCTGGCCCCTGGCCTGCCGTGTCCTGTCCCCCTAACTACACTTCCCCTGGGTCCCCAACAGGCAGGCAGGTGGGAGAGGGCCCTGGGGCATCGGTGGGCCCTCTTCTTGATGCCTTTGCGTTCCCGCCTACAGGTCTCCTGGGGATGGTGGCCCACATGATGTACACACAGGTGTTCCAGGTCACCGTGAGCCTCGGCCCTGAAGACTGGAGACCGCACTCCTGGGACTACGGGTGGTCCTTCTGGTAAGTGGCTGTAGCCGTCCAGGATGAGAGCACATTCAGAGCCCCAAGGCCCCGAGGGGCACAGCAAGGGGGACACTTGGAGGCCCTAGAGTGGGGCTGGCAAAGCAGGCCCCGCAGACCCCGTCCGCTCTGCGCCTTGAGCTCAACAGGCACGACAGGCTTCACAGTTCAGGCGCTGGCAAACAAATCCAGGGAAGGGTAGGATTTTGTGCCAGGTGACATGAAATTCAAATTGCATTGTCCGTAGCAATACATAAAGTTTTCTTGGAGTGCAGCCCTGCTCATTGTTTGTGTGTTATCTACAGCTGCTATCACACGGTGGGGACAGAACTGAACAGGTGTGACAAGGCGAACCCTGCTCTGCCAGGGGGAGAGGAAAGCTGGCGAGAAGAATCTAGTGAGGCTGAGGCGGTCCTGGGTGGCCTGAGGGGACAGTCAGCACCTGGAGCAGACACCGTGCACACGGGAGAGGCAGAAAGCCAGGGCGCTGCTGCGTGACTGGTGGGGTCCCTGCTCACCTGAACCAGGCGAGCTTCTTAGACCGTATGACCAGCTCTGAGCTGGCCTGGCCGGGCTCCTCCAGGTGCTGACTCTGCCCCTGCCCCCAGCCCAGCTTCCCTCCTGGCAGTAAGGAAATACCTCCTGAGGCTGCTGGTGGAGGCCCAGAGCCTCCCAAGGAGAGGGGAAGGGCTCCTCTGTTAGGTGTGGGTCCTTTCTTTCTCCTGCACCCTCACTGCAGCTGGGGCAATGTCGGTTCCACCCAGGCGGGCCGTGCTGTGGGGCTAGGAAGGGGTCAACAGTCTCAGCGGATGGAAGGGCTGGTAGGTGAGGAGGCCCAGTTCCTGCTTCAGGTGGAGCTGGGTCCAGGTGCGGGGCTGATTTCCCTGGGGGCTCAGCCAGTCTCTCCCCTTGCCTGCCTCCGTCCCCTCTGTGTTGGCTTCATTCTCGAGCTGCGCCTCCCCTAAAAGTGGGCATCACAAGCAGCACTCAGGCCCGGAGCTCACAGAAGGAGCAAACTCAGCAGCGAGATGGGTTTCTTTCCAAAATGGCCAACGAAAGTTCTGGCTGTGATCCCTAAGCCAGCGACGGCAGCCCTGGGGAGACAGGGCCGTGCTCAGGGTCAGCCTGCGTCAGCAGGGCCAGGCCTTGGCAGGGGATGGAGGAGAGGTCCCTGGTGGTGGCACGTGGCTGCCAGCAGGTGAGAGAATGCATACTGGAGAGACCTTGGTGACCAGCCATCCGCTGCACAGGCTGTGAGGCCGGGGCCTGGTGAGGACAGCCCTTCTAGGAAAAATCAGGGGCTGAGACAGCCTCGTTGCGCGGGGTGGTGACAAGTGACGAAGCCACACCCTGCACCCTGCTGCAGTGGGGGTGGGGGGAGAGGAGCAACTTGCAGAGAGCTGCGGGGTCTCTGGAGGAATTTGGGGGGCCAACGGGGCTGAGGGCAGCGGGGTTGTGCAGACCCCTGGGCCTTCCACAGAGGCTGTATCTTCAGTCCCTTTCCCCTGATTTCTTATTTTGAGACCTAGTTGCTCAATTCTCCAGGCTGAGCTCAAGCTTCCACCCCTCCTGCCTCAGCCTCCCGAAATGCTGGTGTGACAGGCGTGTGCCACCACTGCTGGTGTGACAGGCGTGTGCCACCACTGCTGGGGTGACAGGCGTGAGCCACCACTGCTGGGGTGACAGGCGTGAGCCACCACTGCTGGGGTGACAGGCGTGAGCCACCACGCCTGGCTCTGGCTCTTCTTCCACCACTGCTACAATAGAATGCACAGCAGTCTTGCTCTCCATAAGGAGACTGAGATGTTATATCAAACAGCTGTAAGTGGCAGAAATGTGGCCCTCCACCGCCACCTTCCCTTGGCTCGTAGTCCCAGGAGAACGTGCTGGTGGCGCCCACGGGCCTTTCTTTCCCAAGAATCAAGAGCCTCCAGCCCTGTAGCCCTGCTCCTTCTGACCCCCCCCCACCTTTCCCCCTGTGCAACTCCAAATTCTTACAGGTTTATGAAAGGCAGGGGCCCTGTGTGTGACCCCCGTAGCCCAATCCACCCCTCCCTGCCACTGAGGGCCTGAGAGATTAGTCTCGTCTTTCACCCCTGGCCTTTGGGGTCTCACAGGAGCTGTACTATGCCTCCCTCTCTTATTTAATATGGGTACATCTGCTTATGACAATCCTGGCCCCAGAGGGGACCAGCTCTGAAGGAAGATGGTCCCAGCCCTTGACTTCTGTCCCAGCAGGAGGATGAGGCCGAGGGAAGGGTCTGCAGGGCTTCAGCCTCTGAGAAGGATGTGTTGCAGGAAGTCAAAGGCCCCTGTTGCAGAAGTCTGGTGGCCCATGTCTGGTAGAAGGCATAGAAGGTGACACTTCTGGGATCCACTCTGGCCCTTGCCACCTGTGGCCAAGTGTGGCCAAGCCACTTAACCCTCCGTGCCTCAGTACCCCCGGATGTGAAATGGGACAGTGCACTCTGACCTCAGGGACACTGACAAATGGTGTCCCGCTTGCTGCTGCATCAGCCCCAAGTCCAGTGGCTCAATGGAAAACTACTCGTCCTTACCTTAGAGTTGGGGGCTTGGCTGGGCTCAGCCTGGGAGCTTCATGAAGCTCCAGTCCATGTCTTCTGGGGCTGGAGTCACTGGGAACGTGCCCTGGGGGTACCCACTGTGGCTGCCCAGCAGGGAGGCTGGTCCCTGGGAAAGTGGCCAGGGAAGCGAGAGGGTGCTGAGGGATGAAGGAGGAGGGGGAGGTGGCCAGAGTTTGGTAGGAAGCTCCCACAGTGTCACTCTGCCACGGTCTGTTGGTCACAAGTGACAGGGCCAGATTCAACGGTAAGTGTGGGGCCAGGTAGAGGAGGATTGCTGGGCCATCTTTGGGGAGCGTGGAGCAGGACAGATGGGTCTTGGCACAAAGCATGTACCCCGTGATTGGCAGGTGCTCCGGACCTATCCCCAAGGCATCCAAGCCTACAGCAAGTCATGTTCTGCAGGGTTGCTGTAGGGGTTATGTGAGACCAAGCTCAAGTGCCTAAAGCAAGTCTAAAGGATGACATGGCTTCGGGCCGCTTTCATTCACTGGGGACATGTCACCCAGATGCCCAAGGGTCCTCTCTCTGGCTCTCTGCCTCATTCTCTGCAGCTAGCACAAGGCCCAGAGGAGAAGCCCTGGAGGCGCCACACTGTGCTCGCCCTGCTGGCCAGCAGGGTCCTACAAAGGCTGGCAGCACTAGCTTCCCTGTGCCAGGCGCGGTGCAGAGCTCTGTACCAGTCCGAGGCTGCCTCCACTTGCTACTGGCTCGAGGGTGGCATCACTGTGCCCACGTAAGAGATCAGGAAGCAGGTGCCAAGGGCCAACTCCACTGCCCAGAGCCGGTCATCCCCTCGGGCCGCGTGCTGCCTGAAACCCAGGCTGAAAAAGCCGGGGGATGTTTTGTCTGATCTGCCATAATGTTTTTAAATTTTGTATTTGTTTCCTGACATCTAAAAGGATAAAACTTTTACCTAACAACCCAGCTTTCTGCTTGGTCTGGGCAGGTGGAAGATCTGCCCTTGGCAGAGCAGCGAGGCCGGTGGGCACAGGCAGCCGAGTGACCGTGACTGCAGCTTCCGGTGGGCGTGTGCGCACCGGCTCACCACAGTCCCCGCTGTGCCCTGCTGCCTGGTGCTATGCACACTTTCCTCCCACGGTCCCCTGCCTGACTCTCCTGCAAGGTGACCACAGTGGTTGTCCTGGTGATGTCAGAAGGGTGGAAAGCGAGTCCTAAACAGACACTGGCTGCCAATATCTTGTATCTAAATGCAAACAGAAAAATGGAAACCGGGCACCTTTCCCCCCAGGTGCATATGAAAGTCTGTCCCAAAAGGTCACCCTGCAGATGGAGGGTAGTGGGACATCATGACGCTGAAGATGACAGGAGCTAAAAGGCTGCTTGGGGAGCGGCTCTGCTGCTGTGACCTCCAAGAGCCTGGGAGCCCGAGGCCACTGCGGGCCTCTGCTGTGTCTGCTGCTGTCCCCGGCCAGAGGCTCTGCCACCAGCAGGGAGCTTGCTCTGGCTCTGTCCCCTGAGGCAGGTGGCTCTGGCCTCCTTTTCTCTATGGCTGGAGCAAGGGAAGGGATGTGGCTGTCCAAGGTGGCCTGAGGGAAGGAGCGGGACCCCACTGACCCACAGCTCCCAGAGCCCTGAAGGCAGTGTGGTTGAGCATTCTGACTGACTGTCTCTGGCAGTGAATGGTGTCCCTCTGGCCTGCAGCGGCCCGTGGGTGGCCTCCCTCGTGATCAACCAGTCGGCCCACAACCTGACAGTGGTCTCTGACTCTGTCCCAGCATTCCTCTGCCTCTGCCTCTGCAGACTCCCCGAGGGCAGAGTGGATTGACAGCCGTTCCACTGTCCCCACCTTCTCCCCTGCTCCCCAATGTCCACTCTGCTTTTGGCTCTGAGAACCAGGCCAGCCACCCACACATCTCAGGGCAGCGGCTCAGAATCCCATGACGCAAAGAAGAGCAGGTGCTCCAACTCCAGACCTTTAAAACTCTGCCTCTGTGGGAGCCCAGGGCCTGGGGGATGAGAGAGAAGGAGGGAAAGACTCGGGCACACCGGGGCCTTCGAGCCACAGTGTCAGAGAAATAGCGGTCCTGTGCTGCTTCTTTTGAAATCCACTCATCTATTTTTTTTACTTTACTCTATCTGCATTCATCCACCCACTTAGCCATTAATGAGTAGCTACTATGTGCCAGGCACTGTGTAAGGTGTTGAGATATAGTAGGGAACAAAACTCGGCTCCTGGACTCCCAACACAGACAATCTGCTAAGTGAGAATGTTCTAGAACAAAGGCATTAAGGGCTTCCACTTCGGGGGGCATGGAGTAGACACATCTCTCTACTCCTGCTCAGTACAATGAAAATTGCTGGGTATTACATCTGAAATGGCTATAAGAAGGGGCTGGGGAGATAGCTCAGTGAAACAAGTGCTTGCCTGGCAAGCGCAAGGTCTTGAGTTCAATCCCTGGTACCACACACACACACGCACACACACACAAAAGACCCTGGAAGGTGGAGAGAAGACAGAAGGTTGGGCTGTGGAACACCACATTGCTGAGCTCTTCTCGTGCTGTACATTCCATTCTTAGATTTGAAGTTCAACTTAGAAATGCCACAGGCACAGACAGGAGAACAGAAAACAAAGCCCTAACCAAAGTCTGCTTTCTCTAGCTGAAGGACCAGGAAAGCTTCAGCCTGCTGAGACAGAAAGATTTTAGCAATAACTGCTTCTCTGCACTCATACATCCTTGTTTTATTTATTTATTTTTTGGTGGAACTGGGGTTTGAACTCAGGCCCTTGCGTTTGACAAGCAAGCACTTATTCTACTGTTCCTAGCATCAGGCACATCTCAACTTGAATGAAAAGATGATCACGAGATCCCAAAACTGCAATGGCAGAGGTGTTCCAATCATCTGATTGTATTGGTTAGGGTTTTACTTAGAGGAACAGATATAATATAAGGAAGGTATTAACAC
>NDGN011464914.1:0-11420 GCA_002564285.1 Tympanoctomys barrerae
TTTAAAAATGTATTTAGTACAGGGTCTACAGGATCTCACTACACAGATCAGACTCGTAGTGATCCTCCTGTCTTGAGCCTCCCAAGTGCTGCGATTACCAGCACTTGCCACCGTGCCCAGTCTCAATAGGGTCTTAGCGTGTCCCCGGGGGCAGGGCTGGCACAGCATGGCATGCGGGGGATCAAACCTTAGTCCCTGCATCTACCTAAACAGGCACTTTAATCTGCTGAGCTATCTGGTTGGCCCTTCTGTAATAATTTTTGTGGAGGGGAAAAGGTCTTTGTGCAGATACCCCTTTTTTGGCATATGGATGTCTAATTAACACTATTGAGAACATTGTTCTCGACATTATATTGCTTTTGCGCTTCTTTTGGAAGAGCATGTAGAAAATTGGTGTAATTTCTTATTTATATGTTTGGAATAATTCATCTGTGAACTCATCTTGTCCTGTTGCTCTCTGGTTTTAATCTTTTATTTTATTTTTATTTATTTGGTACAAGGTATCACTATGCAGCTCAAACTTGTAGTGATCCTCCTGTCTCAGCCTCCCCAGTGTTGGAATTATAGGCGTGTGCCATCATGCCTGGTTTTGCTTTCTGGTTTTGCAAGTCTTTTCTAATTTTGGCAGATAATGCTGCCAAAGCAATTTGTGTATGTATTAGTCACCTTCCTGTCACTGGGGCAAAGTACCTGACACCCACAACTTAAAGAAGAGGCTTGTTAGACATCAGAGGATTTCAGAGGATTCAGACGATAATGTGCTGTTTCCAGGGCAGAAGTGGCCAAGTAGAGGAAAGCTGCTCAGCCCAAGAAGCAGACAGAGCAGGTGGTCAGAGAAGGGAGAAGCTATGAACAAGAGTGTAGCTTCCAGGCCATGCCCCAGTGACCCATCATTTCAGCCAGGCCCCATCTAAGCAGCACGTGCATCTTGAACTCATCCATGGATTCACCCACACAAGTCAGTCACTTCCAAAATCCCTACTTCCAAAAACATGAGATTTGGGGATCAACATTTTATGTTTTTTGTTTATTTTTGGTACTAGAATTCAATGGAGCAACATTATAGATGTAAACCGCAGTTTGTTCCATATATGCTATTAAATCTGTTAGTTTAGAGTTGCTTATAGAATTTTCACTATCCTTGTCATGGTCATATTCTGTAGTGATATCCCTCTTTGATCTCAAACATTAGTAACCTGTGCCCTCTTGTTTTCTAGTTTATAACACGGAAGTTCTGTAGGCATTCTTCAGCACCTCCATCACTGCCATTTGAAATTTCTGCTCTGATAGTTCCAGGGTCTTTGCTGTATATGTTTGGCTCTGAGGTTGCTGTGCTCTTGAATCAGAAGTTGCCTTTTATTATCTTGAGATTTTTTTCTTGATAGTCTAACATGAGGTACTAGGTAAAAGAAAACGTTATAAAAAGGTTTTGGAAGTATGTTAAGGTGTATATATGGCAGGGTGTGTTTTCTAATGTAGAAATTAGGCTCCATTTTTCAGTGAGACTGTACGTCTGGCATAGAATACTTAATAAGTGCTTTTTATCCCATCTTTCCCCTTGCATTGAGATAAGATGGCTATTTCTTTTCTCTCAAGTCATTTAGGCTCTGATAATAAGGCACAGGAGACAAGGTTGTGATTAACTAATTTCTCCTGAGAGTAAAGCTTGTGTAAAAAAAGTGCTTTGGTGTATTTCAAAAAGGTTCCTTTTCCCTGTTGGGGAGATAGCTCAGTGGCATAAATGCCTGCCTGGCAAGTGTAAGATCCTGAGTTCTATTTCTGGCACTGCTAAAACAACAACAACAACAACTCCTCTAGAACAACAACTCCTCTAGAACTGCATACTTGGTTTTTTGGGGTTGGAGATTTGGCTCAGTGGTAGAATGCTTGCCTAGCAATCTGAAAGCCCTGGGTTTAGTCCTCGGCACCAAAAACAAAAAATAAACCTCCCATAAAAACAATTCGACCAAAAATATACAGTAAAATAAAAAAGACCCAAATGGTTCCTTTTCCCCTCTAGCATTCACTGAGATAATATAGTTGAGCTGCTGAATCTAAACTCAGAGGAGTATGAGGGCTTCCATGTATATTGCTGGATCCCCCAGAGTCTTTCTCATAGAGACTGGTCCACGTTGAGCCTCTAGCAGTTTATCAGTTATGGCTTATGCCTTCCTACTTTGGTGCTGGTGGGTTTTTGCTTTGGCAGGCTGCAGTTAAGAGTTTACCTTTTTTTCCTTGTTATAGGACCAACTGGCCACTTCTAGTTTCCTACATGCTGTACAAGAAACGAGATTGTAGTCAGTGTCTGTCTGTCCAAGCCCCTCCCTCACTGTTTTGCTCCCCCTTTTCCAACCCTCCAGGATCTTTTGTAAGGCAAAAGTCTAGATTGTCACTTCTCTTTAAAGAACTATTCAAAATGTGTTAGAATTATTCAGAAGTTTTCCTTTTTCTTTGTAAAAGTTGTGCAGTTTTTTTCAAAATTTAAGTCTGGGGTCCATTTTGAGGTAGTTTTTGTATAAAATATAGACTTTTTCAGTTTTAAGTTTTTTTAAAAATCATGGTTAATAACAAAATTTGCCATTGTAACTATTTTTAAGAATATAGCTTTGATAGCTTTGTGGCGTTAAGCACACTGTTACAGCTGCACAGCCATCCGTGCTATTTTCACAAAACTTTGCATCATGGAAATCAGGCATTGTATATCCGTTACAAAATAATATCCTTGTCCCTCTTTCCAGTCCTTGACATCCACAGTTCTACTCACATGCCTCATAAGTGGGATCATGCGGTATGTCTCGTCTGTGGTCATCATATTCCAGTTAGCATACCCTTATGTGGTTGCATATATCAGAACTTGTCTTTTTAAGGCAAATATCTTTTGCATGTATATATCATACTTTTTTGGTCCAGTCATCCACCAGTACACTCCTTGGTTCCTTCCATTTTTTGGTTGTTTTTTGAATAATGCTGCCACAAACTTAGTTTTCACATATCGGAGTGCTTTGATTCTTGAGAGATAAATTTAGAAGTGATACTACTGAATTATATGTTAATTTTAATTTCAGTTTTTGAGGATCCTTACACTGTTTCCAATAAGTTTCACTTTACTTCTCCACCAGCAGTACACACTACTCAGTTTTTTCTACATTGCCACCAACCCTTGTTTTTTTAGTAGCAATCATAATGGGTGGGTGTGAAGTGTGTATAAAAACCTTTCGTTTTTATAACATATGGATGCTCTATTGTTACAGTATCATTTATTGAAAAGCTGTCATTCCTCCATTTGATTATATTTGCACCTTTTTCAAAAATCATATGAAGGGCCGGTGAGATAGCTCAGCTGACTAAATGCCTGGTTAGGCAAGCTCAGGGACCGTGGTTCAGTCTCTGGCACCACATGCTGCCCCAGCCCCACCCTCAGACATGCCAGCTGGCCACTGAGTCCAGGTGTGGTGGTGCACACCTGCAGTCCCAGCACTGGGGAGGCTGAAAACGGGAGGATCGCTGAGTCTGAGCTGTGTAGTGAGACCCTGTGCCAAATACAGGGAAAAAAATCATTTGAACATATTGTTATATTTCAGTTGCCTGTCAATGCTGTGGTAACACTTGCTTCATAAAAGGAATTCGGAAATTTTCTTTTGTCCTGTTTTCTGGAAAGGAGTATTTCAAATTGGTGTTCTCAAACATTTAGTAAAATCTTGAGTGAAAACATCAGGTTATTTTTAAAGTTTTGGTATTCAGATGTGTCAAGTGATTGAGGAATTAATTAAAAATTAGAAGATACTTGAAATAAAACAAAAAGAAAAATAAAGCACTATTTGGAATAAAGCCATCCCACAGTTTAATATGAGAGAAATAAGCAAATAAAACTAGGGGCAAAAGTATTACCCAGCATATTAGGAAATGTGTTCCAAAAATACTGAAACTTGTTATTTCTCAGAAAAAAAGCAAATTAAGCTTTTTCTTTTCTTTTTTGGTACTGGGGACCAAACTCTGGACCTTGCACTTGTCAGGCAGGCGCTTTTACCACCGACCTCTATCTTGGGCCCAAGAGAAGTTTTTTCAATATACCAAAACTGGCAAAAATTGAAGTGCTGCTGCTCTTGATAATTACAACTGATTTTTCTGAAACTGTTGTTACATTGCATACAACTTCATTTTATGAGATTTTCTTTGGTCATATAGGAAGCATATTTAATCTAGACTAAGGATTTAGAGATCTAAAAATATTTTGGGGGATATGCTTTTTTTATATTTTGAGACACCTTTGATTAGATAAAAAGTCTTACACCTTAAAGGTCCCTCTTAGTTCTAAGCAGTGTGTGAGATGTTTCTATGTAAGATGCCTACTCTGGTTTGCTGGTTACTTTTTTAAATCTTGTGCTTTGAGGTTCACAATTTTTTAAGCATACCTGGTTTTGACTGTTAGAGCTTTAACATCAGATGATATTTTTTACCCTTGCTCCCAAGTCATTTCATAAAGTTCCTTTCTTTTTGGTTTGTAGGATCATAAGAAACTAAAATAAGATTATTTTGGGTAGAATTGTGATTAAATTTGTCCTATATCTCGTAGCTGCTATTACCTGAGTGGGTATAGGGTAGATATTATAGCTGTATTCACAGATCATTATCTTTTGTTCTTTAGGTAAAAGGCATTCCTGATAATTTAGGTCTTAGAGGTTGTTCAGATATTGCTGAAGACTTGATCTCGACCTTCACAGACTAGCCCAGCAACAGAATACTCTTGCTGCCAGTGCCCCTGCCAGTACTTGCTAGCATTGAGTTTCCTGAGATGGTTTGAGTGGCCATGGCTCTTTTTTAGATTAATATTTGTCTATTTAGGAATTAACATTTTTGATCCTCTATTTCTGTATCTAGAGTATAAATTAAATAGATAGATTAGTTTAAGTTTCATTATCTTTTTGTTTTTTGTTTTTGAGGGTACAAGGGATTGAACCAGGGCCTTTATATTGAGCTACAGACATTGAATTTTTTTTTTTTTTTTTTAGACATAGGCTCACTAGGTAGCATTGGAAAAAATACAGAGAGTGAGATTAAAAAGAGCAGCAAAATCTCTTCAGGATATACCTTTTTTTTTTTTTTTTGTATTTTAGAGAAGGAGAGTGTGTAGGGTCTCACTACTAGATTGGGCTCATAGAGATCCACCTGTTTACAGTCTTCTCTAGAGCTGGGATTACAGGCATGCCAGGGGTGGTGGGGTTGGCACAGCAGGCCCGGGGATGGAACCCCCTGGCCCCTGCACCTGCTTGCAGGTGCTTTAATCTGCTGAGTTATTTGGCTGACTTCTTAATACAAGCTTTTACAGTACTTTTACGGGCTATTAACTATTAGTATTTCAGTGGCAGAATCCAGCATTTACATCAGCTAGCAGTCATAATAAAAGATGCCTATATATGGAAGAGCAGCAAAAAGGGAAAGTCACTAGAAGATGAAGTTTAATCATTATCATTTAAACTTTCAGGGGCTGGGGAGATGGCTCAGTGGAAAAAGTGCTTCCCTGGCAAGCACAAGGACCTGAGTTCAATCCCCAGTTCTGCAAAAATAAATAAAATAAATAAACTTTCAAATATTATTTATATACTCTTCCAATATTACTCTGGCTGCTTAGTAAATATTGAGTAACAGTGACCTAGCAGACATGGATAATAGTGCCAAGAATCTCAATTCCTGGTTTTCTTTATTGGCTTGTAAGGTTTGTTTTGCTGTTTAAATCAACATCAGCAGGTATTTAGGTCTCAGCTGTCTGACCTGCATGGTTGATGTACTTTTCCATATCTGCTAAGCGCATCCTGCTTTTAAAACTGCATTGTAAAGAATTTTCAAATACATATATAGAAAAGAAAACACAACCCTTTTATATGTTATTCAACTTTAACAATTTTATAGGTAGTGGATCTACCTGTAATCCTGATTGGTTTATGATTTCATCTATAGATATAACTATATGTTTAATACACTGGAAAAATAATAGGTTCTTAATATCAGACAGGCATAGTTTTCAAATTTCTGCATATATAGTTTTTTTTGTTTGTTTTACAATTTGTAAAAGTAGCTTTGTTCCCTCATACCCTTTTCAAACGTGGGGTTTCTATCTTGAAGCCATCTGTCAGCACCTTTCTATTCTCCTTCAGTTCTATAAATTGTTAGATATAGCTCAGTATTTTGTCAAGAATACTTGATAAGTGGTGTGTGTTTCTATCCAGAGGTTAAGGCTCCTTGGCTCTATTAGAACATACTTCCTTGACTACACTGAACAAGATGTAATACTGCTGCAGGAAATTGCTTTTGCATTACTTTTTGTTTGCTGTTTTCTTTTTTGTTAAGGACCACTGAGGTAAGTCTTTCTACATCCCATTCTTCTTTTTCTTTGTTTCCTGCTATCCTTCCTACCGAACTTCAGGTTGGGAGTCATAGGGAAGAAAACATTACCCACAAATGTATTTTAAGCATTTAAGAGTACAAGAACTGCCATGCCTGATGGTGTGTGTGTGTGATCCAGCACTTGGAGGCTAAGGCAGGAGGAGTGCTGTGAGTCTGAGTCCAGCACAGACTTACAGTTTTGAGTTCAGAGCCAGCCTGAACTACATAGGACCCTGTCTCAAAACACACAGACCTGAAAACCAAGTGACTATTTGACAAATAGTAAGTAGTTTTTATATCTCTTGAGGTCTGTAACTGATTCCAGACCTTTTTGTTTCTAGTGCTGTTTCTCTGCTCTGCTTATGGACTATGACCTAAGTAGCTTTGCTCCCCCACCCCCTTTCAGACATGAGGTTTCTATCTTGAAGCCAGCCAGTCACAGACTAAACGCCTTAATACTGTGAACCAAATGAATTATGTATCTTGTCCAGCAGCAGGAGAACTGACTTAATACTAGGGCTGCTGATATAAACAAACCTGCAGTGGTAGCTATGTATACAAAAGCATAGCCCATACACTTGTGTACAGTACTTAATACTTGATAATGCACAATTATGAGTTGTGATCAAAATATAAAGCACATGTTTACATCTTAACAATTTTATTAACATAAGAGACACATTGCCTTTCATTTATTTCCTTTAGAAAAATTCCCCCTCTCTTCACATTTTTATAATTCTTGCCTTAAAGACTTTGTCTGCTGCTTCTGCCATCCACACTATTCAGGATTTGGTTTCTAAGAGCTATTTCTTCTCTTGACTATTGATCTTTTTTCCCCCTGTTTCTTCATCCTAGTAAATTTTGCTTGTATAGTAAGCATTATTGATAAATTTTTCTTATGTAATGAGTGATATGTTGTGGTCTCTGGATTGTCTTTCTTTTCTTGAGTGAGAGTTGAATGTTTGTCATACTAGGCATTTTGTGTGGCTTTCTCTCAGCAGAAAACATCTTAAGAACTTTCTCTTTTGCAGCAGAAGAGAAAGAAATTTAATATTTTATTTTATTGTTTTGATACAGGGTCTTGCTATGCTGTTGTGACTTGTAGTGATCCTCCTGTTTCAGCCTCCCCAGTGCTGAGATTATAGGCCTGTGCCACTTGGGGCTGGCACTGCATGTGTAGCATGCAGTACTGGGAATCGAACTCTGGACCTTGCACTTACCAGACAGGCACTTTTAGACCACCAAGCTATCTCCCCAGTCCTGCAGCAGTTTGTTTCTGCTGGGAACCTTAAAGTATTACCCAAACAGAAGTCATCCAAATATTCAAGCATAGTTTATACAGAAATTTTTCAGCACCTCCTTTTCTGAGAGTTCGTTTTTCTTTCCAGCTACTGTTACAACTACATACTCTGTCCCCCCTTAAGTTGTCAGAAAAACAGATTTCTGCCTCAGTTCTTAGTGATAAACTATTAAGTACTGTGTCAAAACCTTGTACAAATCCCATCAGTGCTAAATGACTTTCCTCTGCAGTTGTTACCTGGTTTGATCACTTGATGAAGCTTAGAGCCTGAAGAGAGATTTTGCCTGTGAAATGAGATTAAAAAGGGAAATGACACCCAACAAATGTCAGTGAAATTTGTGTTTGCCCAGGGATGGGAAAAGTAAATTATGAGCCCCAGAGCCCTATGCCTGTGTTATGCATGAATGTTGAGTTTAATTTGAGAAGGTATTTATGATTCCAGGACTGTTAAGTCAATAGATTTGTATGAAATATGGTTTGGAACCATTAAACTCTTAGAGATTCAGCAGGAGCAGAGGTGATACTGCTTCCATAATCTAGGTTGTCTAAGACTCCTTGAAAAATAATCCTTGCTAAAGATAAATTCATAATTTTAAAATTTTACATCACAGAAGAAAATGTTGCCAGCCCAGAATACATAGCTTTAAAAAGTATAACATCAGAAAATTATCTAAAAGAAGATTCATATACAGTATCCATTAGTAGTGGGCACTAGAAGACAGCAAAAAAGACATTAAACAAAATCAGTAAAAATGAAAATTTAAGGCACAGTGTCATAACTGAGGATAAAGGTCATAAATCAAACTAGTTTTGGGAGTTAAAATAAATATTGATAGTTACAAAGAGAACTTAATGAATGACCTGTAGTAGTTGAATTAAAATATCTCAGAAACCAATAAAACGAAGATAAGATTTGTAATATGTGGTTAATATGTCTAATTAGATGTCTGTGTAGAAAGCCTTCGTGCAAATGAATAGGAAATACGGTTGCATTTAAAGTATAAATGTGTTAATTAAAAAAAAATAAAATAATGACTGACCTAGGTCCAAAGGAAGTTGACATTACAGAAAACACATTCCCTGGATGAAGTGAAAAATAATTGGTGGATAATAGAGTAGATGGTTTAAAACCAGGAACTACACAACCAAGCATAATGGTGCACACCTGTAACCCAGCACTGATACAGACAAAGGCAGGAGGATTGCAAATCTGAGCCCACTTGGAAAACTTAGACTCTGCCTTAAAATACAAAAAAAAAAAAAAAAAAAAAAAAAGGTGTAGTTCAGTGGCAGTGTCCCTAAATTCAGTCCCCAGTGCCCCAAAAAGGAAGCATCCACACACATCAACACTAACTTGCTTAATACATGCTTAGACAATAGAATATTGCATAGTAAAAGTATTGGGTACAATTAATAGAAGGAAAATGTCCAGGAATTTTAAAAAAAAATATGGATTAGAGATGTAGGTTAGTGTTAGAAAACTTGCCTGCTATGCACAAAGTTCTGGACTCAATCCCCAGCTCTACAAAACACAAAACTGTTTGGTTCTTCAGTATTCTTATTTAAAACAGGGCAAAAGCCAGGCCTACCTGGTGGTACACGCCTGTAATCCCAGCACTCAGGCTGAGCCAAGAGGATCCTTGCAAGTTCGTGACCAGCCTATGCTACATAGTGAGCTTAAGGCCAGGCTAAACTACATAGCAAGACCCTGTCTCAAACAGATTAAATAAATAAATAAAATTGGGGGAAAAAGGCAGAATGAGAAATACATGTCTTATACGCAAATTTAACATAACACAAATGCAAATAATACAGAATTAAAACTGATAAGATACAAAAGAGAACCAAGTCCACAAAACTGAAGTCTGGTTTTTAAAAAAGATGTAGATTTCCTTGCCACCTGCTATTCTGAATGTTAGAAATACAGCACTAAACAAATCATGTAACTTCTTATTCTGTAATATAAAGGTTGCACTCTGTTGAGGTAGTCATATACATACCAGTGGAAATAATTGCAGTAAGGTTAAATAAGTCACATAAAGGAAGTAGAGAATGACAAATAGTATTTTTATTTTTTAGATACGGTCAGGGAAAGTATCTGTAGATGACATGTGAGGCACAAACATGTGTTACCTTTGTAGTTAAAGAGCAAGCCAGGGGCCTGCCAGATAGCTCAGCGAATTAAAGCACTTGCTTAGACAGATGCAGGGACTGGGGTTTGATCCCTGTGTGCTGTGTTGGCCCCAGCCCTGGTGGGCATACCTGTAATCTCAGCACTTGGGAGGCTGAAAACAGAGTCGCTAGGAGTCCAGTCTTTGTAGTGAGACCCTGTAACCCCTGTACTAAATAAATATACAAAAGAAAAACAAGCCAGGCAGAATAACTTGTGAAGACAGTTCTGGCAGAGAACAAAAGAACAAAAGCTTTGAGTAAAAAGTTAAAGTAGGTCAGAAACCTTAAAATAACAATGAGCATTTACCCAAAAATTGCCAGCATCCTTTTTTAAGTTTAGAAGTAAACCCTTTACTGTGGACATTAAACAAGGGTGGATATCTGCTATTGCTGCTATGCTTCACCATTATACTAGGAAATACAGCCGAAGTAATTAGAAAGGAAAGAGAAGGGAAAAAAAGAAACATCAAGATTGGAAAGGAAGAAAAATTTTATCATTAATTATAAATGTAGTCACCTGCAAGAGAATCTGTATGCTATTAGAACTTAAAGAGTATAGAAAAGTTGATGGGGATAAAGAGCAACCTAAAAAACTAATAATTTGCTATACATCAGCAGAAATGAATTAGAAATCATAAGAGGAGAAGAAAGATACAGTTCATAATCCCACCTGTAAGCTGCCACAGTCAGGGGCTCTTTCTGATAAAATGGATAAGGTTTATTTATTTTTTTCATTTTACGTGTTTGGTACAGGGTCTCACTGCGTAGCTCAGACTCACAGTGATCCTTCTGTTTTCAGTCTCCCCAGTGCTGGGATTACAGGTGTGTGCCACCATGCCCACACCCCGGACGGAGCTGGTGCAGCATGCGGGACTGGGGATCAAACCCTGGTCCTTGCGCTTGCCAAAGCAGGCGCTTAATCCACTGAGCTATCTCGCCTGCCCTGGATAAGGTTTATACAGAAAATTATAACACATTTTATTTTATTTTTTGGCGAAACCAGGGATTAAACTCAGGCCCTTGCACTTGCCAGAGAAGCACTTATTCCACTGAGCCATCTCCCTGGCCTCTATAACACATTTTAAAGACAAAAATATATCTGCATTGTAAGTCTACCTCCCAGTTCAATCTATAGTGTCATTATAGTCAAATATTGGGAGATTTGGTTGAAAATTCACCTGGAAAAGGCCTAAAAATTACTGTGCAATTTTTGAAGATGGACAAGGAGAATCAGATATTCAGATAACTGGATCTAATGAACCAAAATTTAATAATGCTCAAGAATGGGTAAGTAGATTACTAATAAAAGACAGAAAAGGCCAAAACCAAACTGAAGCATAATACGTGTATCATACCATTCCATATGCAAAAATAAGTTCCAGTGATCAAAATTGAAAACACTACAGGGACATAGCTCTGTGCATAAGGGCCTGCCTGGCAAGCCCAAGGTCCTATGTTCAGTCCCTGGTACAAAATACAAACAAACCAAAAAGCACTTATTTTATCTTTTTTTTTTTTTTTTTTTTTTTTGCGGAACCGGGGATTGAACTCAGGCCCTTGTGCTTGC
>NDGN011464915.1:0-21096 GCA_002564285.1 Tympanoctomys barrerae
GGAATAATTCACATTATCTACTTACTGATACATTCTGGTAAAGGTTTGTCCCACTGTCCATTTGGCTGACATATCAATACTGATGATCCAAATAAAAAATATCCAGGATTGCAGTCATAAAACACCACAGTGCCATAGGTAAAATTTCCATGTTCTATTTTACTTTCTCTTTTGGAATTAGCTGGAATTCCAGGATCAGAACAGTTGGCCACTAAAGAATGACAAATTTTGTTATTTTGGGGGCTGCGGGTACTAGTGATTAAACTCAGGACCTGTAGTTCACCAGGCAGTTGCTTAAAAAGTGACAAATTTTCAAAGATATTTTTTGAATAATATACAGATACTTTTCGATATCACTCTTTTTTTAATTTTTTAATTTTTTTCCTGTATTTTAGCAAAGGGTCTACAGGGTGCTCAGGGTTTCACTGTTAGATTGGACTCTTAGTGATTCACACATTTACAACCTCCCAAGTGCTGAGATTATAAATGAGCACTACCATGCCCAGTCTCAATTGCTGTTTTAGTGCACCCCAGGAGCGGGGCAGGCACCTCTTAAAAATTTAAAATCTTAGTTTGAGAGATAAGAGGAATTAAATAAATAAAAAATTCTGGAATACGCAAACTGGATAGATAATGCAATGGAATCACTATGGTTGAAAATATTGAAAAAAGAAAAAAACTGACAAATTTCCTGACAGTGGTAACAGCACAGTAGTTATGCTGGGAACAGATTTTTAAAAATTATCATCAAAACATTTGTGGAAGCACAAAAAATGTATAGAAAAATGATAATTTGATTATATTTTATTAGATAATGTGAAGTTCACTATATTTACCTGCAAAATGAGATCACAGTACAGAATTTTCTTTATTACTATATTGAACAAAATAAGTAAATGTTCTATGCAATGGTCGTAGAAATACAAGTCCCAGAGACACTTTTTCAAAAAAATATGAATAGAATGAACACCAAAGTTAAGTGTTATCAATTATGAAGCAAATTCCATGTAAGGAAATCTTTAAAGACTTTTATATATGAAGATTACAAAGATATACAAGTTAAAGGTCCTGTTTGTTTGTTTTTGTTTGGTACCAGAACTCAACTCAGGACCGTGTGCTTGCCAGCCAGACGTTTATGCGGCTGAGCTATCCCTCAGCACAAGTTAAAGTTATTGCAAGTATGATCCAACAGTTTCACTTCTAAAAATAAGTTAACCACTTAAGAAAAAGAAGATCACCAACAAGATGAAGTCAGTGTTTAAGCCATTGGTTCACTCATTTAACACTTTTCCCTTCTCTCGCAAAATATTCCAGACACTCCACCTTTGTTGCAGATACAATGATCGATGCCCCACACCCCTTCATGGTGAGACCTTTACCTCTGCACACAGGTGGGGGGTGGCTCCACTGCCTGTTAGCTTGGCACTGCGCCTTTGTGGGTCCTTGCATGAGATACCCAATATTGCAGGAGAATGTTACCACGTCATTAAAGTTGAATCCGTTGCCACTTGTTCTTCCATAAATTGGACTGCCAGGGTGACCGCAGCTAACAGCTAGTACCAACAGGTGTGAGAAAACAGACAGAAAAAGTGTTCAGTTATCAACCATCACCTGACAATGAAACTTTACCACTTCAAGCCAAGTAGAAACTGCACCTATGCGCTGAGTGTCATGTGAAGTATTTGTACAAGTGCAAAGCCACATGCTATGATGAAATAATACAAATAATAGGTTAGCAAGAGAAATACACTAGTAAAACAAATTACTTAAGATTGTGAGTTTTACATAAGTAGTCCTAGATGTTTAAAGTTTCATAGTTCCAAATTCATTCTCCTTTTCATATAAAGTAAAATTTCAAGGCAATTGAAAATAGCTAAAGTTCTTGTCGCTGGTTAGTAGCAGCAAGTACAAAATTGAACAAACTGTCTTTTCTTAGTTTGAGAACTAAAGCAACTTGAAGGCACTTACTTACTTGTGAGTTGTTCCATACAAATTATTTACACACTCAATTTTATGGCTAACAGCTTGATAAGCAGATGTGTGATTGAAATGTAAACTCGTGTGACAACACAAGGCAGATAATACACAATGACACACATGTTGCCCAAGAATTCTCAATAATATTCGCCAGCATGAGTGTTGATACTGTAAAACCAATCAATCTCCCTGGATTATTGACTTTATTATTGATGTTTGATAATTTAACACAACTTTGCTTGGAAACCACATTCTCGGATGAATTACTTAGATGCTTTTAAGCTTTCAATCCTGCTATAAGTTTTATGCCGCACTGGCTTTTCCTAAACACTCTGTTTTTCTGTGAAGTGTTTTATTGCCTCAGCTGACTCTGTTAATCAGAGCAACTCAGTGGTCTATAACTGGGCACTGTGAAAGACCATGGGAACTTCTAGTCCCGCAAGAACAATTATTTTCAGTGATATGTTTAATGTCAGCCTAGTCATTTAGAAAGTTAACAACGTCTAATCTTCTTTAAAATTATCAATAGAGAAACAGGTTTTACTCTCAGAGCCAATTTTCATTTATAGTCTCAATTATTTGCCAGGAAAAAACAGTGGTATTAGGTGGTTATGTCTGAGTATAAATGAAAATTAAAATACCTCAGGCGATTGCACACTGGATATTAATACGCATATGTCATCAGATAATCCAGTAAGGGGAGCATGTGTACATGTCTTAGAAAAGTGATTTTGTTAACTATAAGCCCTTTTGTGGCAACACACAGAAGTCTTGTTCAAAAATTAGGATTTTAACCAATTTCAGTACATCATAACTTGACAATAAAGAAGTTTATCAATATGAGTTCAATTAGTCATATATTAATTAAAATATGTTGCATACACCTACATTTAAATATCACTTATTAGCTTCCACAATCTCTGTAGCTATCCATTGTTCTCTGGTGTCATGATTATGACAGTTATCATGTTTGCTATCTACTGAACAAGAATTTTAATATGCCAATAATTCAGGATGGAATTTAAAAAGAGAGGAAAAAAAGATATAAATGTCATTTAATGTTTAAGATCCAACTTGGGATAAATTGTGGTCTGAAATAGTGTGTACTTCTGAGCATTTGGCGAAGGAAGAAAATGTAATGGAGTTATCATTAGTCAACTATAATTGTACTTTTCAAATATAACTCACAATGAGTCCACAATGCACCGGAGCCTGCAGGCTTTATTTTTCCACTTAGGAACAGAATGCATTCCGCAGGAGGCTGCCTCGCTAATGGACCTGCACAGGTAGGAGCTGCACAGTGAATGTGAGCGTCGCGGTGGGATCATAACCACAACCCAGCTGCAAAGGGACCAGGGGAAGTGGGAGTGCTGGGCAACTCCCTCAGGGGGCATGGCTAATGGGACTGCACAGGCTCCCAACACGCAAGAGAAGCCTGGAAGCCAGAAGCGGTCAGGTAAGAGGCAAAGCATGATAGCTACATTATTTCACAACATGATGAATTTTAGAGTGAAAGAAGAAAATAATAATATTGATTTTCAGGTATTTCTTTATAAAGGAGCGGTAGTCTAGAGGGAGTAAATGATTTGTATCAGCTCACACAACTAGCAGTGGACCTCAAGTGGGAGCAGCAGTTCTTCATATGTTCTCTAAGGACGTTTTCCTCATTAATTACACTACATCAGAAGTTGATTTGACACAATAACCATAGCACTCCGACTATTAGAATGAATTTCCCTATCACAAGTATTTCCTACTGTGAACAGAGAGATGGCTCAGTAGAATTAGGGCTTGCCTGGCAAGTGCAAGGGCCTGAGTTCAATCCCCGGTTCTATCAAACAAACAAACAAACAAACAAACAAACAAAAAAGTTTTTCCTACTATAGAAGTCTTATAGTATCACATGATAAGTTTTGATACTGTTGAACCAGAAATTCATAAAATTTAAACCCTTATTCTTAAAAATTTATAGAGAAACACCTTCAGAGTACATGTACTTATAAATATTATACATTATATATCAAGGAGCTGAGTTCAATTTTTCTTCTGTATGGAAAACATAGTAGCTTTTCCAGTATAACAATAATCCTAATATTTTCCTGCACTTCTCCTGTATGAGATTTCACATGCTCCTGAAAACATTTCACTTTAAATACTACTACATAACATCATAAAACTGCGTCATGAGGATTTAATTTATGCTGCGATATATTTAAGCTATAAATAAATTATGCATTTGTCTCATCCATGAAAGCAATTATTCATCATGCCCTGAGCGCAGATCTCTGAGCACTTTCACCATGCCTACTTACGCACACAGGATGGGAGCTGACCAGACCAGTTGTGGTCCTGCTGACATATCCTCACTGAAGAGCCAATCAGCCGAAAGCCAGGATTGCACTGGTATACAACGGTGTCCCTGTACCCGTAATTTTCTCCAATGACTTGACCATTCACAATGAGCTCAGGAATTCCACAGTGACCCGCTGAAGTGGATTAAAATAATTTTGGCACATTATTGTCTTCCGCATAGTTATAAGCTCTTATTGCGTGGTTTACTAAGCTCTTAAAACTTACTTAGCAAAAGAATTCAAAGAATTATATGATCAAGAGGCACTTTGCATAACACCAAGGACTTTAAAATTAATAGATGCAAATTTCTTACATGTTTTAGAAGAATTTATAAGGCATTTCAATTTAAACAAATGAAAATGTAAGACAGAGACTTTTTAAAAATATGGATGAAATAATGCTCAGTAAACAATGTATAGGGGTAAGTGTTCTTGTAAAATAAAAAACACCTAACACTGCCTTAAAATGAAGAAAGACAAGCAAAATAAAAATATACTCAGAAGAAAATACTTAATATTAAGTAGAAAGAAAAAATACTTAAGACAATTACAGAAACCAAAGAAATAAAAATATCTAATACCATAAACTGATACAAAAGTTATTTCTTATAAAACAGTAACAAAATCTTTAACCTCCTAATGAACTTTATCAACATACAAAAGAGGGAAGACAAAATTAATAGTAATAGAAATAAATGTAATGGCGATGGTATAAATCCTTTAGAGAGTAAAAGGAGAAGAGGATATTGAGAATAGCTTCATGCCGATATATTTTCAGAGTTCAGAACAAAATGACAGATTGGCATTATAACTTGCTAATACTAAAATAAAATACAATGAAAACCACGAGTAGTTCAACACTTACTGTTTGATTCCAAACAGAAACCTTCTAACATAAAACTGATAAAATCAAAGATTTTTAGAAAGAAAAAATAACAATAGAAACTTCAAAAAAATTTTTTTTGTTTTGGTAGAACCTGGGATTGAACTCAGGTCCTTGCGCTTGCCAGGCAAGTGCTTATTCCACTGAGCCATCTCCCCGGCCCCCAAAACTTCAAAATTTTAAGCAAGATAAAGCATCTATCTTCTACAAACCTTTGGCAAATAGAAGACAAAAAATAATTTCTTGACTTGTTTTATGAGGCAACCATAAGACCAAAAGTAAAACCTGAACATGACACATGAAAATGACCAATGTCCGTTATCATCTAAACAAGAGAATGTTCCTTAACAAAATTTGAGAAAATTAATCTGGCATTATGAAGAATAAAACTACCTCATGACTATCTGAGGTTTATCTACATGTGAAAAATTGGTTTAATTTGGAAAACTAGATACTGTAATTTATTATATTAACAAAGTAAAGGAGAACAAAAATCTACATTCTATCTCAATAGATGAAGAAAAAGCATTTGGCAAAATTTAGTATGTATATCTGATAAAAGCTAACAACAGAAACAGAACTTTCACAATGTGAAAAAACATAAAAAATGTCCAGCTTATATATTTACCAGTTTAATACTGAACACTTTTCCCCTGATACACAATAAGACAAGGATGTTTACTAGTTTGAGTTTAATTCAACATGTGCTGCTGGTCCTACTCAGTGTGATGCATTTTTTAAAAGTCAGGAAACAAGCATAAGTTGGGGGGGAGAAGGTAAAACTATGTTCAAAGGACAGGTGTAGGAAATCCTATTTTAAAAAAAAATTCAGATGACTAAGTAAATTTAGGAACAATACAGGATACTATAGCAATATTTTTAAGTAACTATGTTTCATGCACTGGTAGTAAACAAATTAAAAACAAACAATTTAACTTACAAGCAAATATTCTGGGTAATAAATTTAGCATTAAATAAACAGAATCTCTGTGTTAATATTACCATATCTTGTTACTGTAAACATTTGAAGACCTAAACAAATGAATACATATGCTATTCTCATAGATCAGATGTTTCAATATTGCTAGGTGCTAATCTCCCTAAATTGTTCTATAGATTCAGTGAAATCCTGATCACAAACTTGCTGCGTATTTTGTTAGGGTTTAGCAGATTAATTTTAAGAAGTTATCTGAAATTTAAAAGACTTAGATGCATTATCTCAGGTCTTATTCTGACACTATTTCAGTAAATATTGCAGGCACCATTCTAGAAAACAAGCAAAGAGCCTCAATCCTACTACATAACAAAAATTAAAGATTTATAAATAAAATCTAACATTATAAATTTTCTAGAAAAAAAATAACAGAAAATCTTTATGGCTGACAGAATAGCAAAGGTTTCCTAAGAAGAACATAGAAAAAAAAAAAAAAACACAAGAGAAAACAAAGAAATAGACCTTATTGAAGTTAAAACTTCCTGTTCATCAAAAGACTCTATCTTTAAAAAATTAATAACCATGTCAGATTGGGAGGGACTATCTATAAACACATAGGAATGAAGCTCTTCCAATCAGAGTTTGAAAAGCTACAATTCAGAGTTAAAATGAAACTCATAATCTGGTATTTGCAAACATGACAAAAGTTTTATGAATAGCTCATAAGTCGATAAGCTGCGCCAATGACCGGAAGTATGAAATAATACAAATGAAAATCTCATGCAGGAAAAAAGAAAACCTCTCGTTGGTGTTCTATTCATGAGTACTCAAGAGAAAGAGTACAGAAAAGAGCAATTTTGTTCACCATAGGCCAACACTGGACAATGCTATGGTGTCCCTCAAGAAAAGAAGGCCTGAAGTGTTTCATGGCCATATAATGGAACCTTATCCAGCAATAAAGAGAAAGCATTACTGACACAACAATATGCATGAGGGAGGTTGAAAGAAATCTCAAAAAATCATGAATAATTCAGGGTTCCATTAATTATGTGGTGGAATAGTTCTAGGAACTATGTGGTGAAAGTATTAAATATGAAAAAATATGATGAAAAACTTCAAATAGCTATTGCCTCAGATTGAGGAAAAAGATATTTGTAAACCTGCAGCACCTTGAGGAATCTCAGTGAAGCAATGGTAAAACGGTGCATTATGAAAGTGCTGAATTCAACAGGAGTACACGCTACATGGTTCATGTCTGGAGGTTCCCCAAAGCCCCATGAGGTCACAGGGCTTTTCCAGAGTTGGCTGTATCTAGATTGTGTTATGGTGGGATTAAGGATGTGTGGTTAGGATACCAGTCTACTGACCGGTGT
Organism: Tympanoctomys barrerae; assembly: GCA_002564285.1. Classification (NCBI taxonomy): domain Eukaryota; kingdom Metazoa; phylum Chordata; class Mammalia; order Rodentia; family Octodontidae; genus Tympanoctomys; species Tympanoctomys barrerae. The sequence continues at coordinate 7,519 of NDGN011464915.1, forward strand.
GGCACAGTTCTGGCTAGGATTATGGGTAGCAGTGTTACACCTGTCCTAGGTCAGGTAGCCCGCATACAATATAAACAACACAAAGAACCCTGTCTCTCTACATAGTTGTTTTGGCTACCTTGTGTGCACCATGGACAGTTCCGCCTTTGCAAGGCGACCTTCCCTGCCTTGGAGCCAGCCAATTACGTACTGAAGCCTCTACACACTGTGAGCTAAATAATCTTCCCCCATTAACTTTTGGTGTTAGATACTATATCCCAGAATACAGAAAAATAACTGAAACAATACATACTCATCAAACTCAAATATTATAAAATGTATTTATGAATATACTATATATATATAATTTCCTGTATAAAAATTTGCTACAGTAAAACAGGAAATACGAACCATAAACAAATAATGAACTATAACTAATGATTTTGATTTTGAAATGTTTAGAACAGACTTGCAGAACTCCAAAATTCATTTAAAAATTTTCTAGGCTGAGGAGATGGCTCAGTGGAATAAGAGCTTCCCTGGCAAGCGCAAGGGCCTGTGTTCAATCCTGGGTTCCACAAATAAATAAATAAATGAAATAATAAAAAAATGAAACTAAAAATTTTCTAGAGTCCTAGAAAGAGCAGAATGTATGTGATAAACCAATCTGATGAAATACTGATTGCAAGTTCTGGGTGGGAGATATATGAAGTGTTCACTGTTAATTCTTTCAATTGAAACAATTCATAATAAAATTCTAAGGAGTTGGGAATAAATGCACTAAGCTTAGGAAAGTACCCCTAAGCACATTCTAGAGGGCATTCTACGCCCAAAGTGCCTTCCATGGACTGCAAGGGCTAACTGAGAATGACTGAACCTGGAATCCACTCCCAGCACAGAGTGGCAAGAAGTGATTGGCTGAAAGTATATTTTTCCCCTAACCAACCCTTTTTTATATTTATGTTTGATACCAACACCAAGACTTCTACAGCACATAATGTTGTCTTCCTAAACTGGAGGCCAATTTTTGCCCCTAAATACTTGGTATAGCCTGTCTTTCCAGAGATCATAATTAAGATTCTACATAGGTTACTAAAATCACATTATGTATGCAGCACTCAGTAAAAAATATGCAGTGTGATATACAGTAACAGTTTACCAAAACATATAGCAATAATATATTGTTTAAAATTTAGTTTATTTATCTATTTCATACTACTTATTTAACTGAAACCAATTAAAATCAGTTTAGAAGCTATTTAAATATTTATTTGATTATTTAATAGCATTAATACATTATGATTTGATGTATTTACTATTTTCTTGTTTACATCATAGTTTTATGGTATGTTCAAATAAGTTTGCTCTTGTAAAGAAATTACAGTGTTTGCTACTGGGTTTGCCAGAATATCTATTAACAAATGTAACTGATAAGGAATAAAAGAAGAAACACTAACACAAACTTTTAATAGTACCTCGACATCCATCAAATGCTGGCTTTCTTTATACCAAAAATAATTTCAAATTTATTGGCAAAACAATAGTGATTTAAGTGATTTAAGTAACTGAGGTATATAGACTTTTCTCTCATGTGTCATTTTAATTTTCCTGTTTTCTCAGAGAAAAAAGGACAAATTTTGCAATAAAATATTAATATAACAAGGCAGTTTTTAAATTAGTGAAGGAAACATCCAAAAGACAGGTGAATAATCATTAGAGCAATTGAGATAATTGCCTAATTCAATACTTATTGTCATATCGTTATACTATTTTACAGAAAAATATGGCATAAATTGTGCTAATCTTTTAACACTAAAGAATTTTTTGAAGTCACAATAAAAGGTATAAAGAATGAGCCATAATATTCTTTTCATAATAAAAGGAAAGAATAAAGGATAAAGCTCTTCTACTTAACAATGAAATTTTTTTTTGTACAATGAATTCAGAGAACCCAAAGGGAGAAGTACCTTACTTCCCTAAAATTACATTCCAATTTTTTTTTAAGTTTCAATGAAAAGTAGTTCTAAACAAGTTGAAATCTTATAAAATGAAAGGAGGCGGTTCCACCAAAAAAAAAAATACATAAAATGAAAGGACGCAGTTCTGTCAAAAATAAATAAATAAATAAAATGAAAGAGGGAAAGTAATGTAAATGTAAACATTGTTTCTCTTCCTCAGTCATTGCTTTAAGCAAACTGGTGAAGAAAATTGACTATAGTTTAGAATGAACGAACTGTCACAGACATTAATCAAATTGAGTATGTGAACACATAATTTTCAACAATGAGTTTTCTTTTTTTTCATTTTCAACATGTAGGGAAGAAAATGCATCCCCTTAATGACATGATTCTCATTGGAAATATAAGTTGATTACTGAGAGTTACTGATTTAGTAGATTTTCTCCTGTAACCCATTGTTAAAGTGAAGTATTTTCTGAGTCTTTGGATCCCCATGAAGGGAAAAGAAGCTACCATCTTACATCAGAGGAGGAAGTTTGCCCCCACGGCAGTGCTTTCGGATGAGGGAGGTTGGTTGGGGGAGTTAAGAAAAGTAGTTAAACATCCGTACCTAAGCATCTGGTTTCCGATCCACTCCAAAGACCTGAAGAAAGGCATTCCCGTACTGCAGAGCCAACAAGCATGAATCCTGAATCACAGGTAAAAATAGCTGTTGAGCTGTACGAAGTTTGAGTTCCAATCTTATTTCCATTTGGGGGCGTAGGCAGTTCTCCACAGGAAATAACTTAAAAATAATAAGGGAAAACCCTTGAAGACGTAGTCAATATGCACTTGTAAGAAACCCATGCTTTTATCTTCCCGTGATTCCTATGCTATGACATATTAACTGCTGAAATTAACATTTGCAAAAGATGCTTAAATATATCTGAATAAAGAGATGATGGAATTCAGAATCCCTCCTCTTTTATAATGTTTTTAATTCTATTTTAACTATTACATAAAATATAAAAAGTATCCATATTGGCAGAGGGACACAAAATATTTCAATAGATGTACACAATGTATAATGTTTAAATCAAGTTAAACTTTAGCCCCTTTGAGCTGCCATAAGTCCTTTTATATGACCATGACCTGTGTTGAAGTTATTATTTTTTAGAATTGTTGCTTAGATAACTTTGTTATAGTACAAGAACAATCATAAGGTTAAAAAGAGGATAATTCATTAGTCCAAAAAAAATTTTTAGTCAAGTTACATTTGGTTAGCCCTTTGAAATACATATTTTAATCAAAGCTTCTTCATATTTCAACCAATAAAAATATAATAAGTATAAATAAGTTTTGTCAAGGGCTTTATAAGGAACTCTCCATATGTTATTTGTTTTTCTCAAAATTTATTATATATACCTCACATATTCTGGTTTAAAAAAACTGAAAATAGATAGCTGGTGTGCTAGGTCAATCAGAACCTATCTCTTGTGACTCCCTCCTATTGAAGGACTACAAATTATATGTCATTCTATAATAAAAACAAAGAACACAAAATAGAATAATAGCAAATGCAGATGGCTTTTGTCGAGTGCTTATTCTAGAACAGTATATTCACCTAGGTGGTTTCCAATACAAATCCTTGAGATAGATGATCATTTGGATAACACTTATTAGAATATAGGCATAGAGAAGTTAAGTATCTTGAATAAAGAGACACAGCTTATAAATACTTAACTCAAGATTTAAAACTAACAATCTAACTGCAGAGTCCAGTGTTTATTAGGCATGGTGCTTTCTGCTAGCTTGAGCTTTGGCTTTCAGCTTTAGGTAGCTCTTAGATAAACTAATCCTTTAAAGTAAGTCTTACTATTACTAATGCACTGATATTAATAGCATTCATATTTACATTCTAGTTTCAAAAATGTGGAAATGGAAGGTCAAAGAATAATTGCTATTCTTTCCAGTGCTTCAGGAAATGACAAAACTTAGATTCCCCGTCTTTACCCAGTGCTAAGCTGTGGGAGTCAGCCCGAACTTCTACATTACTTAAAGCCTTTTGGAGAATAGAAGATCTAGCACCATGGAAACAACACAACAACAAAGAGATGCGGTAAGTTTTTTGCTTAAATGAACAAGTCTCTTACAGAAAACTAGATCTTCTTAATCTCTCTCTCAGCCAAGTGCCGTTTTAATAAAATTGTCTTGGAATGGGAGGCCAAAGGTAGAAAAAAGTTTGGGGAGAAAATCTGGAATACTGAGCAAGATTGTATAAAATATATATTTAGAAACCTAATTTTTTAAAAGATTTTAATTAATCACTATGGCTATTTTACAGCAAAACAACCTATACACATTGTATTCATGAGTAAAATAGCAGCACATACTTTGATACTTATTGCAGGGGATCATACTTGCCTGTTCTCTTAAAACTCCAAATCATCATAACTTTAGATTTTTCACTACATTATTAACTTTTTATATATATGGTATATGCTATAGCATTATTTTGTATATAAATTAAAAGGCTGAAATATTAGCCTAGTATATTTCCTGGAACAAAGTAGACAATTAATATAATGAAAGGAGTTTAGTGTATTTCCAGATATGTTATCTGAATATCCCACATTGAATTAGCCTGTTTAATGGTGGAGTGCAGCCATTTAAATCGCTGTAACAATTGTTCCGTTATTTAATTAATTGCTTAATTGATCTCATTGTTCAGCTTGATTCACTAATACTTACTGAGCTCCTTGCTAATCTGGCTGGAGCTGGCATTTCAAATAACGGAGAGCATTAAATCATCTCAACTTCATGAGTTAAGACTAATCATAATTTTTCTGCTTAAGAAATCTGGGTTAGACACACTAAGCAACACAGCAGCATTGTGACTGAAAGCCAAGTGGGTGTGTCAGGTGGCTTGGGGTGAGTGCCAGCTGGCCTTTGTTCCAGCTCTGTGATTTGTGAAAGATGATCAAATCTAGTTCTCCTTTTGACAAAATGAGTAGAACACAAAGATGCTAAAAGCAGTATGCAACAAGTAGTAATTATGCAAAAAATATTCAATTGATATAGTAAAAGATAAAGCTAGAATTCATGTATAAAATTTATAAATTCCAAACCTATTTTCATAAACACTAACAATATAATCATGAACCTTAAAATGTAATGAAATTAAATAACCATATTAATAATATTATGTAATTGAGAAAGGTGGTAGAATGCCTCTAGCCCCACTTAGTGGGGCAGCTGAATCAGGAATACTACTTTAGCCCAGGATTTCCATGACGGGCTGCACACCACAGCAAGGCCCATTCCACACCACAAAAAATATTTCATTATTGTTCTAGTATGTTTGGAAAACAAAATAATTTTAAGCATTTCGTCACCAAAAATAGCTTCTGGAATCAGTTTATCAGATTGCATACTTACTTTGGCAATACGGCCTTTCATTTCTCCAGCTCCAGGTACCATTAGCAAGACATTCGATGGAAGCAGGACCTAGCCCATGATAGCCGGGGTCACAGCTGAAAACCACCTTGGTTTTGTATTCATAGTGTGATCCATTTACAATTCTCCATCTTCCATGTTCAAGAGTAAAAGAGTTGATGCTTGGACATGTGACAACTATACAAGAACCAAAACCACAAATCATAGTAGTCAATAATTTTCATTCCACCTCTTAATTATAGCTCACCAGTAATCCAAACTTCATATCTCTACTGCCTTAATTGTTAGACAGTGAAGCCATCCAAGGTACTTTAGCATTTGTTCTTTATTTTTTTCCACATTAATCATTTCCATTTCCCCAGCAGTATGTTATTTCTGGTAATTCCTTTGCAAAGCAGAACCTGCTGCTTTGCAAATCATTTAATCTATATGCACATTATTTTACCTACCTAGAAACCCAATTACAACCTTACCCCTGCTAATTTATTTCTTTAGATGTTTGGAAGAACTTTCTGTCAGGAAATTTGTTTGAGAAGAATGGCCCTTTCATGGAATGGGTGTGATATGAACCTTTAGCTGGTTCAAAAGCTTGCTCAGGATAAGGGAAGCATTATTAGACAACTATGATAATTGCAAATAACTTAATATTCATTTTAATAAAATCATAGTAGTGTTAAAACATTAGCACTGACTGGAAAGAAAAAAGTTCCAAAGAGAAAATTAAAAGTATTATTTAAATTAGTCCTCTCTGTTCTTTTTACTACAAATTTATTTATCAGAATTCATTTCTGGGGTCGGGGAGGTGGCTCAGTGGAATAAGCGCTTCCCTGGCAAGTGCAAGGGCCTGAGTTCAAAAAAAAAAAAAAAAAGAATTTATTTCTATTATCATATGTGCAATACTCTTTCACTTCTGTCAGTGGTAAAGACGCAATAGGACATATTCAAACTATACTATTGGTTAGCTCGGTTGTTGAAAGAGCCACTCGGGCTAATGCCATCAGGCACATAGGACCGCGGTTCGATGCCCAGTACCAGAATCTGCACCAGACTTGCCCTTAAGGCAGCATGAAGTAGCAAAATAATAATAATAATAATAATAATAATAATAATAATAAATAAAAATTTAAAAACCTCCTTCTCAAACTATACTAAAGACTACTAACAAAAGCCACATGTTCTGGATTGGTTCAGGAGGATCCTTTGCTGTTACATAAATCACAGCTGAATGCATTAAAATACAATTCTATTAATGCAAACTAAAAAGTTTTTGAAAGATCTATGAATTGAAAGCACATGTTGTTTGATGCGAGACTTTCTACAAAATAAATGAAAAATGTGTTATGTAAAATGAAAATCACAGCATTTGTGACACAAATAATCTGTCATTCCTGAGTGAAAATCCCCTTATTGTCTTCCAGTACTTTCATCTAGAACTATTGCCACTAGCTTTCTTTTTGAAACAGCATTTCATTTCAGGGACGTGCTTTAAAAATTCAGTGACATATATAACTCCAAATCATTATAAGCAATGGAAAAGCAAGCGATTAAGTCTCCACGACCCACGCACCCACACAGCGAGGGGTCTTGTTGTGGCTGCTCCATGTCCCGTCTGATTGGCAGACGGCCGTGGTGAGTTCCTTGGACGACAATCTGTATCCGTCGTTACAAAAGTAGGTGACTCTAGTTCCCACCAAGTAGTCTGTTGTGAGAATCCCTCCATTTGTTGGTGCTTTAGGAATGCCACAGGAAATGGCTAAAAGAAAACATATATACCCATGATGGAAACAAGAAATGCTTAGCTTTTCAGATACATCTATAAACTCTAAAACAAGTGCAAGACCTTGGGATTTTATTAATATCTTTAAAGGATTTCAGAATACATTATACATAAAGTTTTCTGAACCATATATTTTTAATAAATCACTTGAAACTTTTATTTTGCGTCTAACCTGGTGCATCTAACCTGTACTGTCAATGCATTGTTTTTTGATCTCTGAACTTTTTGTCATCATGTGCTTGGCTATCAGCATTCACATTGATTACATGAGAATATAAATGAGGTAAATACACAGCACAACTAGTTCTAACTCAATACTAAAGAACCACTTGTAGGTTTCTTAATTCAATTTTTAAAATTGTTATTAATGATTGTAAAGAGTTGGAAACCAACACTTATCAAGGATAAACAGATTTATTTTGCTGCAAGCTACTTTAGGTATACTGAAATGTATGTGGTAGCACACTATGTTTTGAATATCATGTATAGTAGAAATGTTTAATAAATACATGGCTACATCTTGTTTTAAAGACTACATAGGGGGCGGGGAGATGGATCAGTAGGATAAGCACTTGACTGGCAAATGCAAGGATCTGAGTTCAATCCCTGGTTCTGCCAAAAAGAAAAAAAAAAAAAAAAGACTACATAGTACTTTCATCATCAATTTCATTTATGTATTTAAGATGTTTTGTATTTAATCCATAATACATTTGACCTAATTTTACTATGATATGATAACCATAATGATGTTTATATTTTCAAAACTTGTTAAACAAATTCAAAAGACTAAACAAAATCTAAAATTATTTGCTTTCCATCTTTGCCACACAAAGCCACAATTTCATTTCCAAGAAAAGGTAAAAGCATATAAACCTCCGAAGAACATATTTGGCTTCCAAACTCAAATTAGAGTTAGTTAGTATTTCTATATAAAGTTCTCAGAAGAAATACTCAGACATATCTTTGCAGTCAAATTAATATATTTGCATACGTCACCTCAAGTCAAGTTAGAACTGGTATATAATATCTTATATTTGCAATGCTTTGTATTACTGTAATAAAATCAGAAAGTTCCAGAATTTGCAAGTATAATTAGTCTTATAAGTTACATGTGAAAGATACTAGACATGTTTTTCTAATGGTGAAAGGGATAAACAAAAATATGAATGATTATTTTAGAAATATTTTTCTGTTCACTTTTTTTTTGCAGTACCAGCTATTGAACTCTGGACCCTGCATTTGCCAGACAAGAGCTTATTCTACTGAACTATCTCTCCAGCCCTGTTCACCCATTTTAACCTAAAATTTTCCCCAATTATCTTACGCAATATACTATTTATGTGTTTAATTTTCACTAATCAATATGAACTGAATGCAAAGCAAAATATCTTAATGAAGTAGGTAATGAAATTTTCAAAACTGGAAAGCAAAATCCTTGCTACTGAATAGTTTGATAGTTGTAATTTGGAAACCTGCAAATATAAACAGCAAAACAGCAAACCTGACTTTAATATATTATTAAGAAATCTCAAATAATAATGTGTTATTTCTAATTACAAAACCGCTAACATAGGGTTGGAGAAGCAAATGGGTCCCTGGCTTTTAGTAAAGCAAAGTTTGGTTATTCCCTTAGCAGTTCTGAGAATTTCAATTTGTAGTAAGCCGTTTCTCTACCACACCACCATGAAACATATGCTGACTTAAAAAAAAAAAAAAAAAAACTTCTTGGGTAATATAAGTTAAATGTAGCTACAGGTAAAATAAATATAGTTTATTCCATAACTTCCATGAATATGCTGAGATACACTGTTTCTACTTCAGAGCTGAAAAATAAGAGAAACAATAAAATGATATCACAGATGCTGAGCCTGTGGACTGCTTACAGTTTAACTTCTAAGCTAAAAAAAAAGCAAAAAAAAAAAAAAAACAATAGAGAAAGAAAAGAAAGAAGGAAGGAGGGGCAAGGAATCTCAGAACAAGTGTCATCAATGAACAGCTGCCAAAGACAACTCTGAAGAACTCCCAGGAAAGCAAAAATTAGAAGTGCCTCAGGAAAGTCAAACTCAAGGTGTCTGCCTTTACCTTTAACTATGCTTACATTCTGTGTCTACCAGCCTGAGTAAATATACATAAGGCTGTATGCAGAGACTGAAGAGCCCAGCAGAACAAAATGGCTAAAGAACGCAAAACAAATTTGTATTCAAAAAACTTTGAATTATGTGAATTAGCTCTTCTCAGTGATGTATAAATTATCTACATCCAAAGAGATAGGTTACATATCTCACAAACATTTTTTTACTCTTCCTATTTTATTTTCACAAAAAATTGTAATAAAATAACTTCTCTGAATGATTTCAATAATAATAAGAGATCATCTTTTGTAAATACTGCTTGTATTTTAAATATTTTATATTTTATTATATTAAACATCTTTCAAATTTTCATTCACAACTTAACGATAATTATAGAAAAATATAAATCAAGAATAGTGACTCTATATGTAAAGTTATACTTAAAACTCAATGAAATTATCAGTGATTTTATAAAGCAATTTCAAGATTTCAGCAAGTTTGAGATATTTTTATCTCAGCATGGACTGTTCTCACTAAATCTTTCATAAAGATTATATGTGTGTAAGTATTCACATTAATAAGCAATTCTTATATCAAAGCAGTGTAAAAGCTCGGAGTATTTCAGCATTTAACTATTTGTTTTAAGGCATCTCTATGTATATATATTCCCATTGTTATGAAAATGTGAGATCAGAGATTCCTTCCCAAATAGTTCTAGAAACTTAATACTAAAAAATTATAATTTAATTACTTCCCCTACTCATTGTAAATGTTTGGGTAGTTTAATATATATATATATCTATTTAATATATATCTATTCTACATGAAGTCAGTGCAATCAATATTGGTAACCTGCTAAGATGACATTTCCAGAAAACTACTACATGACTGACATTTTCTGTATGAACAAAACAAAGAAACAATAGATTGTCCACTCCATGTGCACTTGCTAAACTCAAGGAGAGCTGTTATTTCATGAATCAGAAATTTCCTTCTAACATTTGAAAGAAACTAATTTACTTGCCTTGTAATATTTATTTCTCCACTCAGATAAACATGCTATTTCTTAATTTTATTTTATTTTATTTATTTATCTTTTGCTCCTAATGTCTTCAGGGCAGGTTTGGNTGGCTTGAGTTGCGGGGATCGAACCACAGCAACCTGAGCCTGACTGCTTTGTTGAAGCAGCCACTTAAAGAGCTGAGCTAAGGGGCAGGCCCCCTATTTCTTAATTTTAAAATTTAATGAAACTGTTTTAAGTTTTGTGTACATAAATTTTGTGCTAAAAGGAGATGATAGTTAAGTCCCATTGTTTATTAGTAAAAAGTGTCATGTATTTTTAATATCATGATTCATTGTTGCTTTTGTATACTGATTTGAACAAATAAAATATTAAATTAATTTTTGTGTTGACAAAATAATCTGATGAATTAAATATTTGAAATTTTGCAAAGCCCAGTAACATTAGTTTTTCATATGTAATAATGTTGAACTATTTTTTGTGACTGTAACTATCTATTGACTCAAGTTGTCAAATCATTTTTATGTATGTATGCATGTATGCATGCATTTATTTATTTATCTAGTTTTCTTTTGTGGTAATGGGGATTGAACTCAGGACCCTAAGCTTGCCAGGTAGGAGCTTATTCCACTGAACTATCTCCCCTGCCCCTCGAATTGTCAAACCTTTTTAAGACGGAACTCCTAAGCTAAAGCTCTGCGTGAGCTTGCCATTTGGTCTACTCTAGCAAGATACAACACTTGGCACTTGATTTTTAACAAATACAAGTAAAAATGAAAGCCATATCCCCGTTGAGTGGGCTCAACAGTGAAGAAGAAAAAAGACTAAGCAGTAGATCACACTTTTCTCCATCAATTTTGTTCCTCCAGGAGCACATTTCTCACACGCAGTGACCTCGGCCTGCAACTCAGGGACCCTACTGCAGTCCCTGAAAGCTCAAGAGCTCGGTCTCCATCTCTGTCTGGATAAATTTCTGCAAAGCAACTGTTCCTGACAGACACCCACCAGGGGAAAGAGAAGAGGCACGTCCGTCCCACCACAGTGCATCATTACTTTTATTTCCCCTCAAATGCAATAGTGTTCTCAATGCCTCCATTTCAGGAAAAGAGGGCATTCACGTGCTTCTGAATATGAACATGTTGGGAATCCTTCGAGATTTCAAGGAAATGTTAAACGAGATGGATCAACGGTCTTTTGACTCTTGGCAAATGCACCTACCCTGGCAGGCGGGCACGGGCGCGTCCCACGCGTGGTAGCCGTAGGAGGACCTCCTGCACACGGCGCTGCTCTTGCCCACCAGCCGGAAGCCGCGGTCGCAGGCCCAGCGCACCACGCTGTTGAGCTGCCCACCGGTCTGGCTGATGATGTAGCCGTGCGGCGGGGAGTCCGGCGTGCTGCAGTAGAAAGCTTTGCGCGGGGGGAGAAAAGGGCTTAATGCACGAGTTCAAAGTTCTTCATTGCCTTAAAATCAACTATACAATGATACTGGCTTCTAGCATAGGGAGTCAATTGCACTCTAGGTCAATTTCAGTTCTCAGAAACACCACGTTGTCTGCAATCCTCTTTTGAAAGAATCAGATTCTAAGACCCGGTGTGGGGGCGCCTGTCATCCCAGAACTCGGGAGGCTGAAAACTGAAGCATCACTACGAGTCCGATGTACGTAGTGAGACCCTGAACACCCTGCAGACCCTGCCCAAAATCCAGAAAGAAAAAAAATCAGATTCTAGGATGCACAACAATCTCTGCGCTTTCTTCAGATTTTTAGTGTCACCCTAGAGGAGTTCTATATTAAAATATATATATATATATTTCTTTGGATTTTGGAAGCTGCAGATCCTATTATTTAATGAGACTGATGCCACAGTCTTGCGAGCAGGATTTTAGAGCACATAGTTTACACTGTGCTTTGACATCGTCTCCACGCTCCCGTATTTCAGGGAAGAGTGTGCATTTGTTTCATTTTGGTTGATGTCTACAATAGGCCCCCTGTTTCACAATCCTCTGTTCCAGTCTATTAAAGAGTTTCCATTCTGTCAAGAGTGCATATATATAGTGATAAAGTCCACCAATAAAATAAAACTTTTTTTTTCTCTCCTGAGGTCTGAAATGTCAAAAGATAATGTCAAATAGTTTTTTTTTTAAATATACTTTTGAGTCTATTCAGCCTGGCAGGTATCATTTATGGTATGAAACGTCAACATATTTATCTGAGAGAAATGAAACGTTGAGAGTAAATAAGTGAGAAGCAGATTGGACTTGAATGTCTATGTCATAACCTGTCGTTTCTGAAGAAAAAAAATACATATTTAATATGTCAAGCTGTCCTCAGTAGCTAAAAGTGATTTTTTTCTTTATATCCACATCAAATTTTGTCATAGATATCAACATGAATAAGGAAGCTCTATAATATAGTTAATGTAGTACTTACAAATGTTAGAGTAGATTAAGTCATCTTCAAATTTATAATCATTTCAAATGTACCTTATTCTGCAAACTTTTACATTCTTAAGACAAGGTTTTATTAAAATTGCATTGACATATTTCATGCTGTAAAAATAGATCCAAATACTAATTTTTTTAACATATTTAGTACAGGGTCTACAGGGTCTCACTACACAGATGTGATGCATAGTGATCCTCCTGTTTTCAGCCTCCCAAGTCCTGGGATGATGGGCATGCACCACCACTCCCAGTCTCAATTGCAGTCTCAGGGTTCCCGGGACAAGGCGAGATGGAACCCTGGCTGGTGCTCTCTGCCTAAGCAGGCACTTTAGTCTGCTGAGCTATTTGGCTAGTCCCCAAATACTAAATTCTTCATTATAATTCAGCTTATATTTCAATTTTTAAATCATTTTTACTTTAACCTTACAGAAAGTTCATTTAGAGTTAAATGTGTAAATACCTTAGTAACACACTGTGAGTGACCTTACTTCTCACTGGCAAAGCAGATTCTTAAGTTAAAATTGAAATCCTACTTCACAGTACTAAATCCAAGGTAATTAGAATCACATTGAAATTGGCAATTTACACAAATGTATAAAATTTAGGAGTATACCTTTTAGAAATAAAATGCAGAATTTCTCTCTTATGCTGCAGACTGTGTTAAAATCATGTATAAAAGTAAATTTCAGTTGAATTCATTAGTAATCTGTGACATGGGACACATATTCTGAGTACTAAGAGAAAGAGATGTTGGATTCTCATAGAATCACATAGAAAAAAGTGACATTATCCTGTTATTTAAAAAGAATTTTAAAGGGGGCCAGAGAGATAGCTCAGTAGAATAAGTGCTTGCCTGGCAAGCACAAGGGCCAGAGTCTAATCCCTCGTTCCGA
>NDGN011464915.1:21125-39016 GCA_002564285.1 Tympanoctomys barrerae
AAAAAAAAAAAAAAAATTAAATTCATGACTTTCTAAATATTACTCAATGAAAAGCAACAATCACAATTATATTTTAAACTTAAAGCTTTTAAGTAAAATCATCAAATGTATCAATATTTTAAATACTTAGCACCTATAAAAGGGATAATGTTTAAAACATATTTAACATTGTATGCTTGTTTTTTTTTTTGTTGTTTAAACCTGTAACTTAAAGAATTTAGTAAGTAAATAAAATAATACACAGTTGAGCAGCATTTTTTTCACTTATGTATTTGGTACAGCGTCTCACTAACAGCTCAGACTAATAGTAATCCTCCTGTTTTCAGCCTTCCGAGCCCTGGGATCACAGGCGTGTGCCACTACGCCTAGACTAAGAGCAGCTTTGTTAACATTTAGCAAGAGTTCCAGGTAAAAAATACTTAAAATAAATAATTAAAATTTTCACCTTAATTTATAATGAACTCATAGATGTCATAATCATATGCTCAACCTTTTAGAAAAATCATGTGTGGAATATAGAATTACATATAATTAAGTGTAGAGATGGTTGCACAGAGAGGCTAGCTAACATTTTCAAGAAACATCAGTGAAAGGGCAGCTGTCTTACTGCACGCCACGCTGGGTGGTCTAGGCTCCTCTTTCAGTCATAGCGAGGATGCCGTGAGATCAGGACTGAAGGGTATCTCCTACCTATGTATCTGATCCGGAAGCCTTTCTTGTTATTGCCGTGATCCGCTGACCACTGAAGAAACACTTCATGACCGTTGCTTGTTATGTTAAAAGCAGATGAATAATCTCCACTGAGAGAAACAAGCACCGGACTCTGAATATTTGGTCCTTTAGGAAGAAAATAATACAATTTAGATATAACTGAAAAATTATAGTTCCATTTATCTTTAGTGTTTTATCTTTAATGCGATATTGAATCTTTAAATTGTTCCCCAGCCAATTTCACCAGTAATATATAAAAGCATAGTACAAGTATTTTTTAAAACATTTTAATGCTGCAGTCAAATAACTACAAATTGACTAAAAAAACCTAATTAAAATTCTCACGCTGTATGTGGCTAATGTTAACACTTCTGTAATACCTGTAAAATACAGATAGCATTCATAATTGTTCATACTGAAGGTCTCCATGTATAATTAGAACATTTGGACTGAACTAATGAATATTTAGTAAATATAACCCGTGGTTACCGTCATACACCTGAAGAACATCAAATTCCTTTTCTGTCTGGAAGAACTCTACAAACATGCTGATATTGTAACCCTTTTCCACTGAAATGCTCCAGGAACACATCTGAAGGTTTGGGTAGCTGTCAGGGTATCCAGGGCTCAGTATGACTCCTGTAGAATCTAACCGTAACTCATTGGCAGGACACAGCACTGTCGAAGACAGACATCATTCAATGAGACTCTTGGAGAACCTAAGTGAAACCTGTGTATTAAACCCCGATTGCTTTCTTTTTATGTTCAATAGCTATAAAGAAGATGACACCTTAAGTTATGTGTCAGGAGGCATTAAAATTACCTTGTGAAATATGGTTCAATGACCTAAATTTTATACTAACTTCCTTTCCTATGACAGGGAAGATACAGCATTTGTGAACAATAAATAGATACATAAGTAACATACAAAGCATTCATTTCCTTCCCTTTCTTTACATTCTTTCAAATTTGTCCCTTGTGTTCTCCCAATTCTGCCTCTGTTATCTATGTGTTCATCTTTTGCTTGCTTTCTTCATAGTTTTGCTCACTCTCTTGTCATAACCGTTAGGCCTCGCAGCCATCAGCCCTTTCTGGACCTTCATTTCCAGCAAGGCCATTCCTGATGTCAGGGATGAATGACAGCTAGGAGGACCTCACACAACTCCAGGTGGCAGAATGGAGCTCAGGTCTGTGCCATCTCCAGTCGTTAAATAGAGATTAAAGCACAAGATGCCCTTTCTTTATGTTTTTCTCTTCTTCTTTCACATTACACTTCTTATAATAGGTATCTCAAGAATAGAAATATTCTTGTAGTGAGACCCTGTAAACCCTGTATTAAATACATAAAAAAGAAACTTCCGAGGCTTGGGTATAATATAAAATTAATGGAGTGGGAACATAACAGAAATCTGTTATTATATACTGGCCAAACAATGTAATTATGTTGTAACAATCTCCAATGTACATAGCTTCAGTAGCCTTTGCATATTAGAACAAAAAATACAAACATGTAATTAATTTTGGGTTAGGAATGGGAGTATTACTGAGATGAGCAAACTCTTTTACTCAAATGACATTATTTTAGTTAATTTTTGTATCTTTTAAGAATTTCGGGTTCTAGAATGTAGTGTTTTTTTTTTTTCTTTTTTCTTTGCGGAACCGGGGATTGAACTCAGATCCTTGTGTTTGTCAGTCAAGAGCTTATCCTACTGAGCCATCTCCCAAGCCCCAAGAATGTAGTACTGACAGAACACCTCACACTGTACAGATATATACAGCCAAAGAAATATGAAAGATTTATTTCAATTGAGAAAAACGCCTCTCTTTGTCAGAACAATGAAAGTGACTATAACAAAAGTCCTTATGTATAACATTAGTGAAGAATTTTTAAATCCCAGAGAACCATATTTTGAATGTTCTGTGATAATTAAACAACTGGAGGAATGGGTGAGTGAGATGGCTTTGTAAGGTACATTAATCAGCCAAGTTGATGGGGCTCATCAGGGCATTTTCATACATGTCTATTACATACAATGATCGCATCTGCCTCTCTCCTTCCCACTTTACCCTCCCCCTGGTTGAATTTCATGAATTCAAAACACTCCTGCATCATTTCCTGGTTGAACTACTATACAGAAACTTCCATTTCT
This sequence comes from Tympanoctomys barrerae, assembly GCA_002564285.1. Classification (NCBI taxonomy): domain Eukaryota; kingdom Metazoa; phylum Chordata; class Mammalia; order Rodentia; family Octodontidae; genus Tympanoctomys; species Tympanoctomys barrerae. Next base: position 23,987 of record NDGN011464915.1, read on the forward strand.
TCTCTCTCAGACTTCACTGTGTCTTAAAATAATTCCAGCATCACCTAAAGATTATTTTTACCATGTTAGTTCAAATAGAAGGGCTTCAAAATTCCAAATACAGTTGGTGAGATGTAGGTAAATGTGTGAAGAATTTACACATTCAGAATTTTCCAGGAGCAATGATAATTTGATAGTTTTGTGTTACGAAGTCTCCAAGTAAGGTAGGTATGAGAAAGTATAAGAATAATAGTGAATTGTAGAAGCATATGTTTGGGCTTTAATCATTGTACTTACTAACTTGAAAACACTTGAAAAGAAAATTGGATAAAACTAATTTTAAACTGTTGAAAATTGATTATATAGTGATTAATATAGCATAGCTGAATCTAAGGTCTATTTTCCTTTGTTTTAGGCTTTACTTCAGCTTGTTTTACTTCAGCTTTAGACTGTGTCTCATAGGTATTATTTTGAGATTTTTTTTAAAGCAAAACAAGAATAATAGCAGTTTGCTCACAGCCTAAAAACAGAATTCTGACTTCACGTTTCACAGACTGTCATACCGAAATGAATGGTGTGATCGAATATACATTAGCCCTAAATCCTAATTTCACTAATCTAAGACAGATCAACAGAAAAGCGGCCTGATGACAAGAATAACGGCAAGTGCTTATTGACGGGAACTGTGCTAAGCGCTAAGATCCTGCAAGCATGCATTACGTGTCTCAACTTTTAAAAGTATGGTCATGTTTTTGTCATTCTGGGCTGTCATATAAGCAAGTGTTCTGCAACTGATGACAGTCAGACCAATTGTGCGCAATTTTATTCCCCTTGTACATACAAGAAGATGGATGCTTAGAAAGTTTAAATTCCCCAAATCTCATGGATTTGGTGGAACCAACGTTTTTAATCACTAACTATAATTGGTCATTAGATGTCCTTTATTTCAAACTCCTTGAAGAGAACCATATCTGGATTCTTTGCACATATTTTAAATGAAATACGCAAAATTAAAGATTTCAAGTTAAAAAGAAAATCATACTACTGCCACTTCCTAGAGAAAGCAGAAAAACTAAAATACTTTAAAAGACACTAAATCAGTGTAGTGCCTGCAAATTGCAAACAAATTGCAAACAAATGACTCTTAGAGCAAGCTTCTGAATTAATTCACTTTTTAAAAAAAATGTTATATCAGCTGCTTTGCTTTAATTTGTGGTCACTTCAGTATAAAAACCACATAGACTAATTCTAAGGGGTGATTTGTTAAGTTTTAGCTAGTATCTGAGGTATAATTAACAGACAAAAAATGTAATTATCATGCATTCTCTGTAGCAGCAAACTAATATAAATTACAATTACTAATCTATAAAAATTCTGCTTTTGGAAATAAGACTATGAAAACTGGGAAAACAAGGGATCATGAACTGTACAGGCTATAAGTATCATTTTATTTTAATTTTAAAAATATTGCATTGATCTTCACTTTGTACTCTGATAAAATACCTTGGAGATGACAAAATGCGATGTACTAACTATGGTTGTTCTTTCATTATGTTATGAAATTCTGTTCCACTTTTTTCAATTGAAATAAATAGGACTTCATGGAGATCCAGATAGTAAAACAAATCTTTCCTTTAGAGAGTTCACAAAATTTGTTTATATATTGAAGTAAAATAATAAGTGCTGTTATGGGCTCTCTGATTTGTGCCTGCCTTGCATGTGCTAGTTATTTTCCCAGGTTTTGTCTCCCAGGAGACAGTAGCTTTATCCTTCCCAGTTGCACATCTATATTGTCTGAAAATGAATTCTGTATAATCTGGCTAAAGAGCAGTCTTGCATGAAAGAGAAGGCTGAGTCTTTGACATGCATGTATCCAGAAGATAGGAGAGTTCAGAACACCCAACAAACTTAAGGACTTTCCTGAGCCTTGGCTGAAATCAGGAGGAAACCTCTCATTCAGGATGCTTTATATCTCCAAACCTACTTTCTTCTTCTACTTTAAAAGTTTCCTGTGAAAACCCACCCTCTTATCAGAAGGCTTCCAATTAAATAGAAAATCAAATAAGTCTTATATATTGCACCTTAAAAATAATGAATAGAAAGGGCTGGCCAAATAACTCAGAGGATTAAAGCACCAGCAAGCAGGCACAGGGGCCGGGGGTTCTATCCCCGGTGGTTCAACCCCCGGGGCCTGCTGTGATGACACCCCACTTCTTCCCGGGGTGCGCTGCAATGGCGACTGAGACTGGGCATTCTGGAATGCGCCTGTAATCCCAGCACTTGAGAGGCTGTAAACAGGAGAGTAACTACTAGTCCGATCTAGTAGTGAGACCCTGAACACCCTGTAGACCCTTGCCTAAAAATACAAAAACTAAATAAATTAAAGAAATGAATAGAATTTTGGTCTTAAGCCTATCAAAAATTAAAGGTATTGTACATGGACCAAACAAAGATATTTTGCAGGAAACAGATTCCATACCCTTAGAAATAAACCTTAATAAAGGAAGTAATCCTAGAAAATAAGGGTAAGGATAATCTAACAGAGTTCAATTTTACTTAAATTAAACAACATGCATGATTAAATGTAGTTACTGTGTGTTATGCCCTGTTCCAGGCAAAAATCTTTAGGAAACAATGGTCGCGCATCGTAATTCTGCAGGCACCTAGAGTTCCTGCGGCATCTCAGCCAGGCAGCAGTGACATTTCTTGAAATCCATGATTCACTTTCACCTGTATTTTGAATCTGTGTCAGCCACTCATATTTCTGCTTGGCTAGCCCTGTTATACCAGAATAAATTTCACTGGTCATCTGTAGTTTAAGAAGCAATGACACTCCTGAGTTTTCTCTTATCTTCAAGCCCCTAATGACCCTCTTCCTCTCCGTGTTCCAAGCATTGCATTACTCTCCTCGGAGAACTGCACATCTCTTATGCTACGATGGCTCCACAGTAAGGTCACATAGAACGTGTGCTTTGTAATTTCATCAGCTCCTTTTACTAAACAGGCAGTCTAAATGAATTTTAAGGAATATAATGCTTAGAATAATTTTTATACATAAATGCAATTAATATAGCTTTACACAAAGTCATTTGCCTTTTTCTCCATCCCCTCAAAAAAATTAAACAAGTTAAACTAACTTGAATAATGTTAGAAAAGTTAAAATCCAGAAGCATCAAAGATGTTTAAAACTAAATCTGAGAATTTCTGGAATGAGAAATACCACCTGTTTCACAATTCACAGCAGCATCCCTAGCTGGATATTTACTATCAACATGAAATTGATTATTTTTCAGTCTTGCTGCTGCTGAGCTAAACACCAATGTTTAATAATTAAGTGACAATGAAAACTATTACCTTGGCAAACTGGAGGGGCCCCGTCCATCTGCAGTCGCTCGCCTAACCTGCACGTCAGAATCGCGTTTCCAACCAGTGTGAATCCTGGAAGACACTGGTATCTAATAATGTCACCTATTAAAACCAGAGAGAAGAGGGGAGGGTTCCAATAAATGACGAAGCAATGATAAAAATGAGTAGATATTACATTTGTAAATGCAGAATTTTTTTTCTTTTAGTCAATTTCAATCAGTGTGAAAAATTCCAACAGTTATAAAAAGGGATGATATTCAAAACACTGAAAAAAAATCAGTGCTTAATTGGCAACAATTAATCAGAATGAAAGGCAACAATAAAGTACCAACCCCAGCTTGTACTGGTGCAGACTGACTGGAAATATGCTATAGTGGTAAAGAGGTAATTTGGCTGGTACAGGTATGATAGGCATTATAAACATATCAAGTAATTAGAAGGCTTCCTGTTCACCAATTTATATTAAAATTGGACTTATATTGGCCGCTGATAGTTGTTTTATATGTCATAACTTGAACCAAGATAATAATAATAATAAATTAAAGTATATTAACATGTCTTATTGTCTTTTGATTGAATATCCAACTCAATTTAAGGGGATTTTATTATCAATTAGAGCACAATTAGTGAAATGTTTTCCAAAATATGTAAATGAAATATGTCTTTTAATACACCCCAACATATCAAAATTCTGTGGAGTCAGTCCTTAGCCTGAACTCAGAGAACATACATAGAACTCAAATAATTTGGGTACAATCTCCAGAATTTAGTGTATAGATCAAATTCCAATACTGTTTCTAAAGTACATCCTGGATAAACAGCATACATATTTCTTATGAATATTTCCAGCCCTCTATAATCTTTCTGACAATTAGAAATGATCTTCATGAATCCAAGGAAAGGGGACTAAAAATAGACTGCTATTCTTTTTTATTTATGTTTCTTTTTTTAAAGTAGCTCTTAAAACAATGTAGTTTTCATGGAAAGAAATTTTACAGACTTTACCTATTTCAAATTCATCATCTTCAGTCAAAATTTCAGCATTGGCTACTGGTGGTGGAGGTTGGCAAACTCTTAATTGATAGGCTTTTAAAAAAAGAAGAAGAGCATTTCACAAGGGTTTTATAACAAACATAAAATTTGTCAAGTTTCAAGTATTTATTTTTCTAAAATATAAAATGAGAGAAAACCCATTCTTTACAGGACAAAATGTTATCCCCAAGTCTTTCATTTTTTACTCCATATTTCCTCCCTCCCTCCTCCCCAGGTGAGTTCAACACTATTGTGGAGATCAAACTTGGGACCTTGCCCTTGTCAGGTGGGTGCTTTCTTACCCTTGTCTTCATCCTTATTATATGATTCATAACACATTGCTTATTTTATTTTGACATGACTATAACTATAAAATATGTACTCATGTTTATTCACCTGCTCAATGCCACTCTCCCCAAGCTCAGCATAGAATCCTCTATGCCCAGCGCAAACTTCTTTCCAGCAGTAATAATTACAAACAAGTTCTCAGTGCTTATACTCTTCCAGCCAGTATTAAAACCTTTGCACTTATATTAACTCAAATGATTCTCATAAAATTGTTTTATTATTTAATTTATATATTCCTAAAGTATCTCATTTTTATTTTTAAAATGTTATTAGAATTGCAGAGTTTGAGCAAATTACACAGCTCTAACACTGAATCCAGCTAGCCCACTTCAGAGCCTTCCTGATCTTACCATGTTGCACTACTGCGTTTATGATGATTCTGTAAAAGTCACACTGCTAAGTGTCTATTCACCAGAACCGTTCACAGTGTTGAACTCAATTGGTACCGTGCTTGGTATAATCATCTCTAGAAGCAGCTCTCTGTGTACAAAAGCATTCTGCTTAAAACCCCCAAATGTATTTGAAAAGCAATAATTGCTTGACTGAAGCCTTGTTTTCTCTAGGAACTTTTAAAACATTTACTTGATTTTTGTACATTCAAAAAATACATATTTAATATATATGCATTCATAACATCTGAGGCCAATGTGCATGTTTTATACTGAGACCTTTGTGTACTACAATAAAATAGACTCAGACCTAAAAGACATAGTAGTTGTTATAGCTTACATTTAGATATCCCCCCAAAGTCTCCTGCAGTCATAGGTGGGACTTCTTCAGAGGTGGCTGATCTACAGTGTGTGAGGCTAGAATCCACTGAGAGTGCAATGCTTGGATCAAGGGTGCTAGGAATAAGGGTCTGATTGCTGCCCACCCTAAGTAGCCTGAATAAAAGAAACAACTGGTCGTTTCCTGCTTGCCTGCTTTGCTACCTTCTTCCTACCATGAACAGTCTTTGTTTTGGAATTCCTGTCCTGGGCCAGCCTGTCTTGAATCCAGCCACCTATGGACTGCAGCCTCTTTAAACTGTGATCCAAATAAACATCTCCTGCTTTAACTTTGGATATTGGGTATTTTGTCTCCTTCATTTAAAAAATACAGAAAGAATTTTGAGAGCAGAGAAGCGATGTCATTGCTGTGACTATACCTGACCATATGATTTAAGAGCTTTTCGAGCTGATTTGTGAGAAGGGGAAGCATTAGGAAAGGTTCAGAGATGCCCACTGAAAAAGTGGAGCTGGAATGTCTGAGGCTGTACTTGGTGGTAGATTCTGGTCAGAGCTCAGAGGATCACAAGGATGATAAAAATGATGCCAGTAAAAATCAGGTTCAGGTGTTTTCTGCTGGGAAAAGGACTGCTTTGTTTACTGGGCTCCAGACAATGTGTATTGTGGCTTTGCAGAAAATTTATCAACATTTTATTCCTGTCCAAAGACTGCCTGAGACTAAGCTTAAGGGTGGCAGACTAATGAATCTGGCAGAAGACATTTCAAGGCAGTCTAATGTTGAAGTAGTGGTGTGGTTACTGTTGGGGGCTTTTCATCAGATTTATATTGAGAAGCAAGAGCAAAGAGTCCAGCAGAAAGATTTACAATGTTTTGCGTTTGGCCAGAAATAAAGCTCCAGTAAAGTTCCAACCCACAAAGATGGAGCGGAGAAGAAATTGATCACTGAAAAGACTAACCAGAAAAATCAAGTATTTCAGAAGAAGACAAAAGAAAAACTGGGCATGAAGATATTACAAGAACCAACAGGACTCCTGACTGTGCAACTGTGCAGCCCCAGAGTTCCAAAGGTGAAAGACATAGCTGTGAGAACAAAGCCCCAGAGCACCATGTTCTAAACTGTAAGCAGGCTAGAGAAATTGTTCTTGAGGTAGTAGATCTCCATAGCTGAGAGACAAGGAAGCCTGGCTCCAGCTCTAGCTGTTGGGAGCACTTGTCATCACCCATTTGGTGCTTGTTTATAAGCACACAAACTGTGAGAATTATGGGATCAGGAAGGTGGCTGGGGAGCCCAGGCAGTGTGACCCTGAGTGGCCAGTTATGAAGCGGACAGTGTGAAGCCCAAGGTGCAGTGGTGACACCGGATGTTTGGAGAATCCAGGAACGTGGATCAACTATGAAATACAGTTTTCTGAGGAAAATTATATGGAGGAAGTAGAGCTGGCTCCATGGGAAATACAACCACCAGCAGTGATGAAGGGGTGGGACCACCCAAGCCCTTTGGAGTCCATAAATTGCCACAGATCTCCAGGTGTCCTAGAAGTAGGACTTGAGATATAATTAATGTTTGCCCTGCTGGATTTTGGTCTGGCTTTGTTCCCATTCCTTACTACCCCCTCTTTGTAATCTTTGGGATGGAAATGTCTATTGTGTCAATATAAGTTAGAGTTTAACTTTATCATCATAATTTTTTTCTTTCATATTTTATGGCAGAACCTACAGGATGTTCAGGGTCTCACTACTAGATCGAACTTGTAGTGATCCGCCTGTTTACAGCCTCCCAAGAGCTGGGATTACAGTCAAGCACCACCAGCCCAGTCTCAATTGCCCTTTCAGCATGCCCTGGGGACAGGGCCAGCACAGAAGGTCCAGGGATCTAACCCCCAGCCCCTGCATCTGCTGAGCTATTAGGCCGGCCCTTAAAAGAACCAGTTTTTTGTTTGGTTGGTTGTTTTTCTTTTTCTTTTCCTTTTTCTTTTTCTTCTTTTCTTTTCTTTTGTATTTTAGGGTTTATTGTCATATGTATTGGGGCTTGCAGCTAACTTTGCCTTAAATCTCAGAGACTGAACTTGGACTTTTCAGCAATGCTGACAGCCTTAGAATGTTGGTCACTCTTGGAGATGTACTAAATGCATAAATGGATATGTAAAACTCTATGGGAGGCCAGAGGCTGAGTGGTATGACTCGTTTATATGTTCCCTCTTCACAGACAGGGTTTCTTAAGAAGTTGCTGGATATAATGTATGTAGTGCTAGAATTCATACATGGTACAAGGCTCATAATCAGGGCTATAGAATTAAGAGTGTGAATGCTACACACCCTACATAGCCCAGATGAGATATAAGGGATATAAAGAGCTATGGTCCACGGGGGCTTGCTTGCCTGTCTGCCTTGTCATGCTCCTTGGAGCCAGCCAACTGTGGGCAGCAATGTGTACAAACTGTGAGCTGAATAAGCCTTTCCTTCTTGAACACTGGGTATTGGGTATTTGGTCTCAGCAATGAGAAATGTAACTATGACAGTAGTTTACATAAGAAATACACTAGGCAAAACTAAAGCCAGCATCTTCTAACTTTAAGGCTTATTTTTGTGATGTTGTGCCTATTACCAAAGGACTATGGAAGCTGTCAGGATCATTAACTAGACCAGGTAAGGACAACACCTTCAAAAGGAAGTGAAGGGGATAAACTTATAGAATAAATGAGACTTCTCCTGTTCTAAAGAGATGGTGGACAGAACACCATTTTTGACAGAGAAATAAACTTCAACAAAATCAAGTTGTTCATTCAGCATCATACCATAAAGAGGTTAGTTGGGTTATACATTGGACAGTTTAACGAAGACAGAAGAGTATAGTTTCCCAAATATAATAAATTGCAATGAATCAAATAAAGTTTGATTCAATTTTCTTCTGCTGATTGTTATTGGTCACATCACACACCTTCCTTGCAGCACTTTGCCCTACTTATAAAAGAGCTTGGTGTTCAGAAGACTAATTTGCAAGTACAACACTACTCTACACAGAAGGGTTACCACTAGAGAAGAGAAAATCTCATGCTGGGAAAGGAGCCTCAGATGGAAAAATGCAGAGCACTTGTGGGGAAAAATTTGGTTGCGAGTAAGTAGGAATTTTTGAAAATTGACTTCTCAACTTAAATTCTAAAAGGAGTATGGCTCTGCAGGTCAGAGGCAATTGTAAGAAAATGGTGAAGTGGTTAGAGAAAAGGGAGAGGAAGGAAAAGAGAAGTCTATCCAGGGAATTCTCATGAAACTGTGCTTTCTTGAGAGAACATTTTCTAACTTTAATGTAAAACAGAGAAAAATTCTGAAATTAGAGAAATGTGAAGATGCCCATATTTGTGTTTTGTATTTCATCTTTCCTGTAAAATTACTGATAAATTTTATGTTTTTTTAATGGATACATTTTATGTTAATCATAACTTGGTCTATTAAGGAAGAAAACCATTTTTATTTACATAGAGTCCCTGAATGTTGGGATCTGTAGGACCCACTGAGAATGGCCCGTGTAACTCAGTTGTAGAACCTCGGAGCCCAGAGATTACAAATTACTGTTAATGAGAATATGAAGGTCAGAGATAACAGGCTACATGGATGCTGCGAGCTAAGGTCTGCCCTATTCTCTGCTTTTCCCCCATCACCATGGGTTTTATTCACTGTGTCCTTAGATAGTTTTATCACCGTGGAGCCATGGAGCATCCGCTTCAATAACACCCGCTCTACTTTCATCACTTTTAGAATTATGAATTCTGAACCAGCGTTCTTGTGCATACATTTTCTCCATCTCTTCAGCCTTCAGTAGAGATTTTTTGTCTGGATTCCAAGTGCCATATCTTCAGGTGAAACGTTCCTTCTGAGCTACTCACTCCCCCACTACTTACTGAGCTCTGTGCTCAAAGAGCCCTGTTTTCTGTTACACACAATGGTGACATCTTTTCAATTTAGCATTATCCATGTATTTGCGTAACTTTTCATTGCTTGTACCTGTGCAGACTTAAGTTACAGGTGGGAGACTGTGTACCTTTCGCATAATTCAGTGACTGCCTTCTCTTACTGTACCTAGAATTCAGCAGGTATGTGCTAAATAAATAACAGAATACTGGTTGCCTAACAAAAGAAAGTGTTTCTAAACACAGTCTTAAGATGATCTTGTGTTCAAACTGTAAGCGAGAAGGAAATAGAGACAATTTGGAGTCAATGTTCTAGATAATGGAATATAGGAAGATTCTCTCCTCATTAGTGGAAAATAAGGTTTTTATGATTGAACCATATAATTTTTTGAGGCAGGGTGTCATTGTAATGGGATTCAGGGTGGCCCTAAAATCACTGTGGAGGCTGGTCTGGCCTCTATCTCTATGCAGTCTCCTGACATAGCCTCTTGAGAGCTAGTATTACAGGCATACATGACCACACCCAGTGCAATATATGTTTTTGAAAAAAATAAAGGCGATAGTTAAAGAATCTCTTTTCATCTACTTAAGTTTTGAACTTGAAATAAAGTACTACAAACAGGAAAATTATAAAAGTTTATTAAAATTCATTTTTAGTCCTCTCAGTTTTCTGTTTGTCTCAGCATAATACTAAAATTTGTCTATTGTCAAAAACCAGGTATACAAAGCTGCCTTTCCACATTTGTTTTGCTATAGTAAATACTGTTGCCTACTGTTTGCATAAGTTTTGAAATTTCAGGGTGTTATTTAAAGTAGAGTTGCTATAGATATAATCAGATAAATCGAATCCTTACTGGATTAGGGTGGTTCCTTAATCCAATAGAACAATTGTCCTTATTTTAGAAAGAAAGGATTGGGACACAAAGACAGATACAGTAATGCCAGGAAACGGAAGCGCAGACGGCAGTGACTTATCTACAGTGTGACAACGTGCCTGAAGCGTTTCCTCATGCACAGAGCAGAACCTAAGCCACTTTCCAGCTAAAAGCTAAGGCACATTTTCCCACATTTATAACCAAGTAAGTCAGTACAGGAATATTTTTCCTGTTTCCTTATTATTAATTTTCAGTACCTACAGATTGAACCTCTTAATCACCAGATTTAATTTGTAATAGAGAGAAAAAATACCTGTCCTGGATGATTTCTAGAACTTCACACGACACATAAGCATATACTATATGCCCATACATTGATATTTTCATGTTCAAGAGTATATTTAACCTAAAATTAGTATTTTCCAATTGAGCTCTCTCTAGCCCCCAATATTTGACATACTTTTTCTGTATACTAAATCTTCATTTTTCACAAATTTTGCTAGCCTGGAAAATGGATCCATAATACTGACCATTTCGTGTTTTAATATCTTATATTGCCTTACTTTTATTCTTTTTATGTTACTTCTTTATGAAAAGTGTATATAGGGTCCTTTTGGAAATATATGCATGTTGTTAAAATATCTAGCATAGCACATTTACTAGTTTATTAAATAAGTTATTACTGAGTTCCGGCCATGTGTCAGATACTTTGATATGTGCTAAAAATTCTACAGTTAAAAGGCAGGCACAATCCTGCCTATATTCATGTTAAAATTATGAGGAAGATACTAATCACACAATCTTATTAATCAATAGAATTGAAGTAATGGAAGAAAGGCACATGCTTATACAAGTTTTTTGTCACTGGAGCTGGATATCCAACATACACAGCTTAGAAGAGAGGTCTGTTTGGCTCACAATTCCAGAGGACTTAGATCACAGTCATATGGCCAAGGCAGAAAGGGTATGGTGGTAGTTCAAAGTGACTTAATATGCTGGATGGTGTTAGGTACAAACCCACGCAATCAACCAGACCAGGAATGCTGACACAAGTAGAAGATTTATTGGGGGCATCAAGCAGCCTGGCTGGCTAGTGGACAAAGAAAGACAGCTACCAATAAAGTAGGGACAGGAGACGTCATAGGAACATTCAGGGAGGGTGATTTCAGGCTGGAACAGCCAAGTCTCAGCTGGACATCATTTATCTTCTTTGTGGTTTAATTTTGTTTGCATCAGAAGGGAGTGAGCTGAGACCAACATGGGTCAAAGGAAAGTGAGTCTAGACCAGAATACAATGTGGGGCAGGGTTGGCATTGGAGTTGGTGTAGGTTACCTAGGAAACCAATGGAGGGAATGTTTGGGGCAAGGTGCCCAGGAAATTTTGAGTCCTGACCACCAGTGTCAGCTCATATGACCTCTTTCTGATGGTGGTTCACCTCATGGTCTGTGGCTTCCATCTACAGATGCTCTACATTGACGGTTGCTCCAACTCTCTGGAAGCTCTACTGAATCATCATTTGATTACAGCTTCGCACATATTGAGGCGTATACTTGGCCTTCAAGGCTTTCTCTTGATATCTGGGTTGAGGTCGCCATCTGCTTACCACTCTTGGATTCTGCATGCCAGAACCACTTACACCATGTGGATTATGCCAGAGCATGCCACCACCCGGAGTTCTAGCTTTGTGCCATGCCCAAAGGAGCATCTAAGTGCCTCCACAGCTGGGACTAGTGAACCAAATCCCACAGAACCTATTCACTAGGTGACTGTTCTTGATCAGCATTCCTAAGCACTCTCTTCTCAAATGAAAAGTTTACACATGTTTTATCCTTGAGCTGGTAATGGGTTGGACTTGTTGATTCCTGAGATGCCCTTACAGCATTTTTACTCCTGTCCCTATGCAAAACACTTGGTCTCTTTCCAGGAGTGGCGATTTGTTATCAATTACACTGTCTTTGATCCCAATTTTCTGTATGCTTTCTTTATTGATAAGTTACAGTCTTTTGTAAATATTTTGGTTCCACTTTTGTTCTTGAGTTCCAATGTAGATCTGTCTAGATATGTCTAATGTTATCTATGACACAGCCTGCCTACTAGACTGCCTTGAAATTTTCCCTGCCAAATCAATTAGTCTACAGCCTGTAAACTCAGCATCTTCCAAAGTCTCAGGACTTGGGCAAACTGTAGATAATATTTCTACTAAAGTATAACATATGACCTCTAGTCCAATTCCCAATAAAGCCCTTATTCCCATTTGAATCCTCATGTGTCTGATCTCTATCCTCACAATCCTGTCAGTATTCTGATCTTATGAGTTCTGACCAGAACTGCTTGTCATGCTCTGCTTACAGAATATTTTAGGTCTTCTCTAGCCTATATCTGCAGTCATTTCCAGATTTGTCCTAAAACTCAATTCCAAAAGCTTTTGAACTCCATTCTCAGTCCTAATTTTACATATTAGCTAGCTTTTCATCTCTTGGACCAAATACCCAGCAAACTTAGCTTAAATACAAAGGTGTTTGTCATACAGTCTCAGAGGATCCAATCTATGTCAGCTGGCTGCTAGGTAGAGGTGACTTGGTGGATGGACAGACGCTTTGCCCATGATGATCAGAAAGTGGAGAAGAACAGCAGAGGAGAGAAAAGAGCCAGGGCCCAGCTACTGTACCTGAGGTCAAACCTCCATAACACCCTGAGGAGCCCTCAGATGTGTGCTCTTTTAGTCCTCCAGGTGGCACTGAAGGCAATCAAGTTGACAATGCAGGTTAACAGTCACTATGTATGTCTGTATGGGTAGCACTATATGTTGGGGAAAATAATTGTACAGAAAAATCAATAGATGTAAAAGTGGAAAAGAAGAACAGGTTGGTTGTGTGAGAGAGCCTTAGGGATAGAGGAGAGGGAGAGAAAGAGAGGAGAGTTGCAACTCGATCAGACATGTGCCTTTTGGTCATTTATTTCTTTTTAAATGTCACAGGGATCAAACTTGGGACCTTGAATTTGCCAGGCAGGAACTTATGATGCTGAGCTATATCCCTGGCCCCCAAGACATGTTTATTTTAAGAGTATACTGCAAAGTTCCAGAAAATTTATATTTGGAAATAGTATGGCATATGTTATGGTTTATAGCTAGATGTTCCTGCAAGCCTCATTCACTCATCTCACTCATGGGGTGGGCTTCTGGAGTTTATGATTGATTCATGATCCAGTGGTGGGATTATGATTGTAGTGCTATGAATGCCTGAGTGTGGATAGGCTGCATAAGGGAGAAAAAGTCAGTCTCTCTCTCTCTCTCTCTCTCTCTCTCTCTCTCTCTCTCTCCCTCCCCACTCCCTTTTTTCTGTTGCTGCTTTTGCTGTTTTCCACCATCATGAACTGTTGCCCTCTGTCATGTGGCCATTCTACCTTGGAGCTAGCTGAGTATGGACTGACATCTTCACAAACTGAGAGCTAAAAGAAAAAAAATTTGCCTTCCTTAATTCTGTGTGTCAGGTATTTTGTTTCAGCAGTGAAAGAAAAGTGAGCAAGCAAGACAAAATGTTTGTACTTTAAAAAAAATGTAGAGTTTTTTGGGGGGGTTGTTTATTTGTTTTTATTTTTGAGACAGAGTTTTGCTATGCAGTTCAGGCTGGCCTGGAGCTCACTTTGTAGCCTGGGCTGGCCTCACACTCACAAAAATCCTCTGCCTCAGCCTCGTAAAGCAGGTGGGAAAAAAATCCACAATTGGAAGGAACAACAGTAGACTCCTAGAGACTAGGAAAAAGCCCTATTATAAAGAATGATAGACCATAAAACTCTCCAAAGGACTTAAGATACATTAAATTAAAATCCTTGACTTGATCTCTGATATCTTTGTTTCATCAAGCTACCCCTAACTCCACCTGTTTTGTTTTGTTCTTAAAATCATTCGTTTACTTTATTTGGTGCAGTTTTCGCTAGGCCGCTAGGACTCAGTGATCCTCCTGTCTCAGCCTCAGATTACAGACATGACCGCCACACCTGGTTTTGGTGGCCACATTTCCAGGGTTCTAGGGCCAGCACAGCATAGAGTACTGGAGATTGAACTCAGGCACTTGCACTTGCTCTTAGACCACTCTGCTAACTCCCCCACCTCTCCACCTGTTAACTTGATTATGTATTTTCCTACATTTAAAGAAAAAGTATAGTCTCTCTGCTGTTCCTAAAACTTCAGAATCCCTGAGAATCTTCTCATCTACCTACGATGCTGTATTTACACATAAAGAGTATTAAACCACATATATTTAATTTCTAGTAGTAAACCTAAGGGACATGTATACTGGCCTAAACTCTACTTTGAAATCCTAATTATAAAACTGACAAGTGAGAAATCTTGGGAAAGTATATGTCATTGGTTGAAATTTTCTCATGAACAATAAATAATAAATAGCAGGGGTGGTAATAATTTTATGGCATATCAAACTGTGGCTATGATGATCAAATCAGTTTAAATATGAAAAGCACTTGGAATGGCATCTGGCATACAAAGAGAACTATATAAGGCTAATCAGTTTTTATATAATATTGGGATCCCATGCCTTCAAAATAGTTGATGCTTCCACAGGAATAAATACAATTGATGAAATATTTATTCTTTCTGCTTTTCCATACTTTCACTTCCCATTTATGAAAAACATTTGCTAATGAAACACAGTGGTGATCATTAAAATAACTTTTGTGAAGTTTACGCAGGTAATCTTTATCAATAGGATCAGGATGGCATATAACAATGGCAAATATAGGGCGTGATAAATCAGATGTTTGTAATGGAGGGCAAC
>NDGN011464916.1:0-21535 GCA_002564285.1 Tympanoctomys barrerae
TTGGTTTGAAACTGTCTCATTGCTATTTGTTTCTCAATAAAATTATGGGGAAAAAAAGAAAAACAAGATGCCTTTCCTTTGGAAAACTTGCTTGGCGATGCATACGTGAAGAAGCTTTTTCACTTGAGAAAAATGTGGACTTCCATTTGTTTATCTGGCTTAAAAAGAGATTGCATAGCAATTTTGGTCCCTCTTCACAGTCAGAAAAGTACCATTGGGATGTGGGCAGTGACACGGTGTCCCGAGGGCAGAGCTGGGAGGAAAGGCAGAGAGCAGTGCTGGGGCAGCTCCGGCCAAGGCCACTTCCGCTGGTGACCGGCGGCTCCGGGGTCGCTGCTTCTCTCTTGACCTCCTCTGTCTTCATCTATGGAAAGGCTCCTGCTAAATGCCTTCTATGCTTTTTTTCATACACAGTTGACACAGGACATGTTTTGGTGCCAGCCAATTGTGACCATTTGACTGAAGGGTTCCCAGGTGAAGGGAGCCTGACATTGGAGCCACCTCTGTGCCTGGCTTGGGCTCCATATTGCCCAAATAGAGATGCTTTCCTGAAGACTGGGCACGTGTGAAATGACAGCTATTCTTGGAAGGATCTTTTTAGCGATTGCCAAAATTAGCTAGGACACTTAACCCAAGGGCAGTGATTTGGAGTGGAAGACACAGGAACTCCTGATTTGGGTTCCAGGTGCATTTGGAGTGGTGGGAAGCGATGTGAAGATGGACATGATGTGCTCCTGCCTGGGAGGACCCAAGACAATAGGCAGGGAATGGACAACTCTGCAGAAATAGTGGGAATGCTGAGGGTTAAGAGTTTTAAGTGGAGCTGGGAGGTAGCTCAGTGGCTTAAGCGCCTGCTTGGCAAGCACACGATCTTGAATTCAGTCCCTCATAGATTAAAAAAAAAAAAAAAATTAAGTGGAGAGTGGGCGAGGTTGCTGTATTGCTGGGATCAGGGATTTTTTTTTAAAACTGGGATTAAGCTTGAACATGAATTTGCAAGATGTTTGACTACAAAAAGACATCAAGAAGGGTTTATGGTTTGGCAGAAGGAAAAGTTTAGAGAGGGCAATGACCAAAGCAGGCTGGGTGGGAAGTACAGTTCACAGCAGGGTGAAACCACACTCCATAAGACGGATAAAGAAAATCAGGCCCCTGTGGTACATGAAAGGCAAGGAGGGCTCCTTAGAGGAGTGACTTTGGGGAATCTCATTTGGCCAGCGGTGTTTGCAGGATTCTTTGGTGGGAAACAGCCAAGGGCTTCAGCTTCTAGCCCTTGCTCCTTGAGTGCTCCTGAGTCAGTGTTTTTATAGAATTTCTTCTGATGGTCTTTCTAGGAATAAGTGTGGATAATCTTGCCAGCAAAAACAAGCAGCTTGTGAAGGCAGAGGAAATATGTGAGGACCCTAAAGAGAAGAGACAGGGCTGGGAGTGCTCACGTGCCTGCCTCGGGTCAGAGTGACGCTAGTCTTCATCCTCTTCCCTATTCTGGTTTTTATGGCTTCTGTAGCTTTCAAAATTGAACACTGCCAAAGAGTGAACAGTCACAGGCATTTTCTTTGTTATGTTTAGTTTATCATTCTTTGTTCCAGCTTGGTAAATTTTAAAAATCAAGTTTATTGCTACATAAGTGTATATAATGATCACATTCATTACCGGGAATTTGTACCTGTATGTGATGTGCTTAATTCTTTTTCTCCCTCCCTTCAGCCTCTCTTCCCTTCCCTATTCACAAAAGCTTTGTTTCCATTTTGCTTCCCTTATCATTTTCCCCTTCCTTTCCCCCTCACCCCGTTACCCTTCCTATTTGAACATTTTATTTCACAATATCTATTATACATTTTGTTCCTTATTTACACTTTCAGTTTCTCACACCAGAAAAACAACGCAGAATTTATACATTTATTCATGTGTGTCTGATGTATATTATACATGTGAGGCTCAAGAGTATGGCCTCAAGACGCACCCATCTAGCTCTCAAAGACGTTGGTGCAGGCGAAGACTTTATGAACAAAACCCCAATCACATGGGAACTATCACGAAGCATCAACAACTGGCATCTCATCTTATTGAAAGGCTTTTGCAAAAGAAACCACCACCAGAGAGAAGAGACAACCCGAGTGTGGGAAAAAGTTTTACCAGCTGTTTCTCAGACAAATGGCTACTATCTAAAATGCATAAAGAACTTAAAAACATATCCTCCAAATTGAAACAGCCAGTTCAAAAATGGGCATCTGAAATGAATAGGCAACTTCTTAGATAAAAAAGTAGAAATGGCAAATAAATATATGGAAAAAATGTTTGCCATCACTGGTCATTTGACAAGTGTGAATGAAAACAACACTGAGATTCCATCTCACTCCAGAAAGAATGGCTATTATCCAGAAATCATCCAATGACATGCTGTCAGGGCTGTAGGGAAAAAGGAACCCTTCTCCACTGTTGTTGAGCATGAAGACTGATGTAACTGCTGTGGGAATCAGTATGGAGACCCCTCAGAAAACTTGGACCACAGGTTCCATTTGACCTTATTACTTTTCTTGGTATCTTCCTGAAAGAATTAAAAGCATCATATGAAAGCGATACATGCATACCCACATTTATAGTGGTATGATTTATAATAGCTAAATCTGGGAAACAGTCCAAATTCCCATCGACAGATGATGGGATAAATCAAATGTGTTTTTAATACAATGGAGTAGTACTGTGCCATAAAGAAGGATATGCTTGAGACATTTCTCATTGTTTTTAAAAATGTGAAAAGTATAGGCTTTGCTTCCCCTCACATTTCTCTGTCCTGTAGTAGATAAGGGCACATTTCACAAATGCCACCTTGGGACCACCAAGAAGCATTCTGGTGGTCTGTCACTGTTTAACAAATTACTTCCAGACTTCGAGCCTCATTCAGCAGTCGTGTCCACGCCACAGGGTCTCTCATCCCAGCTGTCCAGGCGGGAGACCTGTCTCTGCTCTACATGGTGCCAGCCAGAGCAACGTGACCGGATGCCGGAGGACCCAAGAGCAAGATGACTCGCTCACATGGAGGCAAGGCATCAGGGACTCGGGGGATGCTTAGGTCACAGGAGGCTTGGGGCTTGGGAAATGGGAGCCCTGTTTCCTGCCCGCGTGGATGTGTCCACAGCGTCTTTGTCTCTGTGCCTGGAGCTCTCTTCCAAGCTGAGAGAGACAGGCAGACTGACAGACAGAGCTGAGCTGTACTGCCATTTTGACTTAAGCTGGTAAGTTGCCAGCCAAGTTTTCACCACATTTTGTTAGACGTAAGTCGCTAAAGCCTTCCACATGCAGAGGAAGGGGAATTCAAATCCACTTCTAGGTGGGAGAAATGGCACAGAATTTGCCAATGTGTTCTAAAATCACATAGCACCCATGGGATCCCTCTTTTCTCCCTTGTCATTTTTCCTGTGCCTATGCCCATCCCCGGGGACAGGGCTGGACTGGTCCTGTGTGTGGGTGAGATGTGTAAGGCAGAGTGTGGGGCTGAGGAGAAAGGAGGGCTCTTGTTCGCCTAGAGCAGGTGGACTCCACCTCCTAAGAAAGCAGCCCAGAGGGCCTGCCAGATAGCTCAGCAGATTAAAGCACCTGCTCAGGCAGATGCAGGGGCCAGGGGTTTGATTCCCAGCCTGCAGGGCCAGCCCCACCCCCGAGGTGCACTGAGATGGTGAGTGAGACTGGGTGTGGTGGCATGTGCCTGTAATCCCAGTGTTTGGAAGGCTGAAAACAGAAGAATCACTACTAGTCTGATCTATGTACTGTGACCCTGTAGACCCTGTAGACCCTATCCTAAATACAGAAAGAAACAAAGAAAAAGAAAGCAGCCTAGGACTTTGGTGGGATAGAGAGGCAGAGATGACTGATGAGTCACTCCTCCTGATGGGGCTGCTACTGTCCCGTGTCTCCTTCATGAACTGTAAGGGCTGTATAGCAGTATAGTGTAACCCAAGAAGGGTCAGAGGTGGAAGTGCCCTTACAGAGGGTGTCCATCCTCCTTGAAGCAGACATCAGAAAATAGTTCTCAGCCAAGCACAGAAGGCTGGGTTCGGAGGAGGGCTCCGATGGCCCTGTGTGCTGGTAGATGTTTTAAGTGCTCTGATACAGAGGTCTCTGAGTGTGGCCTCAGCCCACTGTCCTCTAACACCCACTGCCCTGAGGGTGTCCTCTGTCACCAGTCACAGCAGCCAGTGTCTAGAGAGGCCTTCCAGCCCCGAGTGCATGATGAGCCTGTGCAGACAGCAGAGAGGGAAAACTGAGTCACAAATATGGGGTCTGAGATGGCGGCGGGGATAAGCTTCCTGGGAAGTCCTTGCCACAGGGACTTGGCTGGTCATGAAGGAGCTCTCCAGGATTTGAAGCCAAGTGTGGTTTTCAGCTTGCTCTTATGCTTGCTGTAGAGGGCGCTTCATCCAGAGAACTCTCGTTTTCTTCCCATGCATTGTGCATGGCTAAAGTTACACATGTAGCTCCTGGATGGCCTTTAATTTCAAATACAGAGGAGAGACAGTGTTATTTGGAGTGTCTGCAAAGCCCTTTCCACTTATGGAAAGGAGCACTTCAGTGCTTGTCAGTCTCCCAGGTTTCTGGGAGTTGTTTTGAGTCATTTAGAAAAAGCTGAACATTTTCTCGATAGAATTCCAAACTCCTTTCACTTAAGAGTGTCCACATTTATTAGCTGTTCTATGGGGGCAGCTTTTTGCTTATTCCTAGAGGCTTATGTCATTTTTTCTATAAGTAATGCCATCTGATAGTGTAATGAGCTATATTGCTATGCTGATATTTGTTAAAACGGCATTATCCAGGCATGTGCTGAAGAAGCCAAAATCTACACCACCACTCTCAAAACAGAAGCCTGTCCCACTGGGAGGGGGGTTGGGATTATGGCGTAGGATATTTTAATTCAGTAGAGATTTTTCTTGGCATTGAAATCATTAGAAAGGGTAAAGAGTTAGAAATGGAGAACTGTCTAAGGAAGGAGTGAGCTGTTTTATAAATAATATCTGAGCAGTTGGTTTCTTTCCTCACACCCATTTCCTCAGGGCTCATGGGTTGCACAGATGTCAGGCGGAGGTGTTTTAGAAGCATGTTAGGCTGAAAATAATGTCACAGGCTCTAGGCAGGAAAGAGCACACGCAAGCAGAGAACTCAGGAGCATGTAAGGAAAGAACACTTGTGAAGTGCAGGTATGGCCGAGGGAGCCACAGAGGAGGACAGGACTCTGGGGGCACCACCATCCCTTGTTCTGGAGGGAGTCAGGCTTACAGGTTGGGGGGACACCGGGCAAGGGCTGTGTCATTAGCAGCAGACACTCCTGGCCACCAGGAGATGGCAGGAAGAACAGTCCCTGCAGTGTCTTTTTCCCAACCAGCAGTAGAGGCCTTGTCCCAGGGAGATCCCAAGCAAAACCCAGACAGGACAAGGACACCCTTCCCTGCAGTCCATGAAGCCTGGGGGTGTGGAGCAAGCTGGAGGGGAAAAGCACAAGTACAAAGAGGCCAGTGGAAAATGGCTGTCACTTGGTGGTTGTGTCCCTTTCTCCTGGGGTCCTTTACTGTAGCACAGCTGGTCAGGGAGCCAGTTGCCTGGTGCATTTAATACCCACTTCCCTATAAAAGTGAAAATTCAGAGTGAATGCAGTTCCTTCCCAATTCTCCTCAGCTTCAGGACAAAGGAGTGTGAGACTTGGTGGCTCTCATCAGGCCGTGTGCAGGGGCAATTCCCCTTCTAAGTGTCTTCCTGAAAGGGTTAAGGCCATTGTTCCTAGTGACCCACGCACACCCTCGCTTATAGCAGCGGAACTTAACAGCTAAATCTTGGAAGCAGGCTACATGTCCATCAGAAGATGAATGGAAGAAGATGTGTATTTACACGCAATGGATATTCTCGGCCAGAGAGAAGGATAAACTAGGGTCTCTGTAGGCAAATGGATGCATCTTGGAACCATAATGTTAAGCAAAATAAATCAGACATAGAAGGTTAAATAGCATAGTGTAGTTCCTTTTATATGAGAAACCCAAGGGATCAGAATAAAAGCGAGGTGATAGGAAATAGAAAGGTAGACCTTGCAGATGGGAAGTAGATCTGCAGGGACGAGGAGAAAAAGGGGGGTGAGAGAGAGAAAGAGACGTGGGGGCGGGACAGCAGGGGGAAATAAAAAGGACTAAAATGTGGTGTGTGCAGTACTGACTCTATGATGAATGTATTCATCCTGCCTGACAAATGCACGAATGAAGAAGTTGCAGGGACCTTCAAGGCTGTGATCTCTTGGGTGGTGCACCTCCACAGTGGCTTTTGGCCTCTAGGGTGGCTCTGTGAGGTTCCAAAATCAAGCTGCCCCAGCCCTGAAGTGCCTAGAGGTGTGGGCACTGGGCAGGGGCACGGTGCTCGTTCCCAAGCAGTGTCTTAGCTATAGTTTTAGATTATTTGCCTTTGGGATGCAGCTGACTCCTTTTAAAAAAGTGAACTTTCCTCTGGTACTGAGAGAGAATGTATGTGCAGGGCTGAAAAGTTCCTCTGGTCACTTGATTTGAAAGTCACCCTAATTCGCTAAGGGCCTGGAATTCAAGTATTTGCAGAGGTAACTGCTGGGTGGGCAATAAATCAGTGCTTCCTTGCGCTTATTTAATTCAACCATAAAAAAAAAATCCTTTCCTAAGCAGCTGGCTGTCTGGATGACATTCCTTTTATTTTGTGATAGAAAGATTCTAAAGTATGTTAATTAAAAAGTCAGACTTTTTCCCTTTCTGTAAAACTATGCCATGGAAGAATACTCTTTTAATTGGAAAAAAATTAGGTCTATAAAACTAAAATATAACTGAGTAAAATCAGGATATACAATAAGTAAAATCGGATATCGGAAAAGGCCCCTGAGGTTTCTTGTCTGCATGCATACAAGAATTTTCTCCCGAGGTCTGCAGATTTTCAGGGTAGACACTAAGGAATTCTGGTAATCAATTGTCAGTCTGGGCATTTGTTCCATGAAAGACTGCTTTGAGAAATGCAAAAGGAAGTTATTATGTTGAAGGAGCTAATGTGAATGCAGGGGTCAGGAGGAAAAGGATTGATCAATGAGAATAAGTAAGTGTTCAGGTAAAGTAGGGCGAAGAGCTGTACATGTGTATCTTGCATTTAAGCAATAGACAATGAAGGCTTCTTTCAGCGAGAGAGATGGCTGTGGAAAGGCAGCCACAACTCGGGGATGGCCCTGGAGTTGGGCGTGGATGGGCTCAGAGGGCCTTGGGAAGAGCGGTGGGAGGGCACGAAATAATGGGGTTTAGGATGACCCTACTCTTCAGAACCACTTCACCTGGTTCGAGCTGCAGGCCGACTGGTGACTCACCGCCTCCCGGGTAACTGGGTCTCTTTCTGTGCAGCAGAGTCCCCGAAAGTCCTCTTATTCGGTTTTGGGGTGAAATCTATCCCCCCAACATCCATTTCAGCTGCTTCCTCCCAGAGGGAGTTGATCTCTCTCACATGAGAGCCCTTGAAGTACTCGACGAGGGTGGTTTTGTGTCCCTTTTGTTCCCCAGTCCTCTTTGGTCCCCGTGTTCATCCCTCTAGATGTACTGCCATCATGATCTGTGCGCTCTTGAGAGTCTCCCCTCTGCGTATTTCTGCTGACCACTGGGATGTTCTAGGTCTGCGAGGGCCTCTCAGTAGTTCTCTGACACCCACAGGGCAATTGTAGGAGTCTGGTTTACCTGTCAGCTGTGGCATAGCTCCCCACTGGGCCTGAACATGTTTGTGCCATGCACACTGTCACTTTAGCCAGATGACACTTCGGCAGAAGCCACGGTGTAGCCACAACACAGCATCTAATGTGTCACCCCCTACCCTTGCCCCGGAGTGGGTCTCACTAAGTCTGGCCCAGGTTCTTGGGGGAGCCTGGGGAAGGAAGAGAATGGGTTTGTGGTTAGGTACTCTATCCCTGCTCTTCCTGGCCGGAGAGCCGGCAAGGCTGTGGCGTGGGTGCTGAAGGCTCAGGACTTTCCTCCCTCCAAAGACGGATTGCCCTGATCTCCTCCTTGCCCTGGCCTCAGCCCAGCTCAGTGACCTGCTCCTCCCTGCTGCCAATCTTTTGGCCAAGGTGGTGCCCACCGCCTCTCCCCAGGTGTGGCACCAACAGGGCCCTGAAGTGCTTGCTGTCACACAGACACTCCCCCCACTGAGCTTCAGCTTTCAGCTTACTTGGCGCTCAAAGAGTCCCTTGTGGTGTAGACTGGCTGGGAAGATGGGTCAGCAGCCGGCAAGGTGATGACCCGGGTCTGAGAGATCCATTCTTAAGATGAAATGGATTTTCTTTCACTTCCGTCTGCAGCTTTCACTTCAGTTTTTAGTATTTGAGCAGTTACAGTCTAACTCAGTCATACGTGTTTCAGCGCTTGGGAAACAAACACCTAAACAAAAACCAAAACAAAACAAAAAAGACTGTATCTACAACTCCAGGAAGAAGAGACTGGAGCTCTGCACGTTACTGAGGAAGCCCAGAATGCTCTGTCTCTGTGCTGTGCTGTGGAGTGGTGGCGGCTTCGCTTCAGCCCTTTCTGCATCCTAATCATTGTCACATTTAGCCACGGGTGTGATTGGGCTCTGGGGGAGCCACAGCACTGTCTTTATTCTCTGCATAGTGCTTATCATTACTGATATTCCTCAGGCCTGTTTGCTGCTGCTTGCAGGCAGGGAATTGCCTGCGTTTCTTAATCTGTCCCTAGTCAGGAATGTGTGGGACGAGGGTGGAATGGATGCTAGCTCATTCTTGGTATAGGACGTGTTCGGCTCCAACTCTGCATTCCACGTGGCCTTATGACCTTGTTAGGTTTTAGCAAAGGTAGAAACTTTTCCACACTGAGTGCTGCTTGGAAGACGCCCCCTGGCCCCTCTGGCTGCCTGTGGTGTCTTCTTGCAGTGGCCCCAGGCCCAGCTCACCCCTGGACCTTCTGGAAGGGAAGGATTGTGGGCTTTGCTCAGTGAGCCTCTGTGCTCACTGACATCACTAGGCTGAGTCCTTGATGTGACCATGGCGCATTCTCTATCCTGTCCATGACCCTTGTAGGTCCCTGATCAACTGAGCAGTGTTTTCTTATTCCTTAGGGGGCCAGGGAATTGAAATCCAGCAATTTGTCTTGGGATAGTTGCATGCTTTTGTCTGATTTTTATCGAATGCACTGTTTTCTACTAACAATGCCCCTCCCCTAACCGTTGAGCTCCTTCCCTGTGCTTTTTTATGCTGAGGACCCAGGTATGAGGGTGAATCAGATCCTTGGCTCGTGCCCTCTCAGAGGTTGCCATCAAGACAGTCATGCAGAGATGACTCCAGCTACAGTGCCCTCACCACCCCAGCCCACCTCATAACACGGGCTCCCCTGGAAGGGCAAGCTCCCATCTTGACAAGTGTCATGGCATGCTCAGCTGCAGAATAGACAGGCCTGGCTGACATCCCAGATGCCCCATGAATCTCTCAGTGGTCTTGAGTAGTGACCTGATGTCATTAAGCTTCAGCAGTGACCTGATGTAGTCACCATCTGCGCCCACTGGAAAGATGGACTGAAGTGCTGCTTGTGTGAAGCACTCAAGAGTAGGACCTGGTCGACACAGGGGACCACAAGGCTAAGGAGGGTGATCGCCACCAGGAGCACACAGGAGTACTGGGAAGATGTTACCTTGGGTGGGACACAAGGTCTCTTCATTTCCAGGGCTTGACTAGAGAATCGAAGCCATGTTTAAATTTATAGTGTGGTACTTGTGGCACAATGGGATACCGATCTGCCATAAAGAAGGACAAATTTAAGTCACTTGGAGGAAGATGGGTGCACCTTGAGCCCATAACGTTAAGTGTGTTAAATTAGACACACAAGTTCAAATCACGCATGGTCTCCCTTACACAATAAACCCCAAGTGATAAATAAAGAGCAAAATAAGAGGTGGTAGGCAAGGGCCAGCCTGATAGCTCAGTGGACTAAAGTGCCTGCTTAGGAAGAATGTGACAGCCGGGGTTTGATCCCCAGCATTGCTGGCCCTGGCCTTAGGGCACACTGAGACAGTGATTGAGATTGGGTGTGGTGGTGTGCCTGTAAGTGTAATCCCAGCACTTGGGAGGCTGAAAACAGGAGAGTCACTAGGAGTCCGATTTATATAGTGAGACCCTGTAGATCCTGTGGACCCTGTCCTAAATACAGGGGGAAAAGAAAAAAAAAAAGAGATGGTAGGCAACAAGGAGAAAGCAATGAGAAATAAAAGATGGCCTGCTTTAACCTTGTCATTTGATTCCTGGTGACCTTCTTGAGTCTATCTTGAAAGTAAGCATGATGCCTGTTGCCTGTTGCTGAGCAGTCTTGTGTCGCATCCTTTCAGCGCCACAGCAGGCAGAGGTCCCTGTCTGTGGTGGCAACTGCTGTGGCTGAGGGCTGCACATCTGCCCCTGCCCCTGCTCTCTGGGCAGCCAGGCCACTGCTCCTCCCTCCACACAAACCTGCTGCCTTTGGAAATTCAGTTCATTCAACACTAGTTCCCTTTTAAGTGTCTTTGTAGCAGTGTGAGAACTTGGAATAATTCTTTGGGCAACTGAAGAAGAATTCCAACAGAAATGTCCTGAAAGACAAAAAATTGACTCCGTCTGGGCTGAGGACCCTTTTTACTTTTCAGCCAAGAGATGCAAACATATTGCAGTGTGAACATTGTCTAAAAACAAGGCAAAAATAGAAAATAGTGCCTTGTCCTGCTGTGTGAAAACGCATGTAATAATAATATTTTGCTTTCTTTCACTGCAACCATTTCTGGGTAATGTTTCACGCTGGGCCTTTGTACCTTACAATTTCCCCTGTCAATTTTTCATAGAGCATGACGGGGCTGGGAATGTGGCTCAGCAGTAGGACATCGGCCCCACATGTGCAAGGCCTGGGCTCGATCCTCAGCTCCACCAAAGAATTTTTACTTACTGTGTTGCTTTGTGTCCTCACATTTCCAGTGAAACAGACTCAGAGATGGGCACAGTGAGGTCAGGGATCTTCTTTATACCTGTGGCGTGCTGGGCGTGGGCAGGCCCCATTCTGCTTTCCACTTTGGACCCAGCACCTACTTCCTCTTCCCAGGCCTACTCTTTTGCTTGTCACTTTTTATGTGGTGTGTGCTTCTAATGCGTAGCACTTGTCATGGGGAATTTTACGATTCATTTTTAAACACTTTCCTCCTCCATCTGACTGTGTCTTTGTGCAGGCAGGAAAGTAGCTCCTTGTGTTCACTGAGCCACACAGTGTTTGGCACCCAGCAGGGGCTCTGCTTATTGGGTCCCTAGTAGCTGATATTTATTGTATGACAGGCATCCTGCTAATGATAGACTCAGTCTTCATGATGCTTGCAAATGATCAAACAAATAAACTGCAAAGAAAGTTTTTTTTAAAAAAGTTCCCCATTTGTTTTGTCTAGAGTTTTGCATTTTGAAGCCATTGCATATACCCAATGCTACAGCCAACTTGGATGTGAACATTTGAGTTTCCAAAAATGTGAGTTGATTGCAAATAAATGACCTCATCCCCATGGGAAGTAGAGAAGGGCAGGCCACTGGTCAGCCCAGGGACAGGTCTCTCAGAACAGCAGTTAAAGGGACATGCTCAAATCCTGGCAAGAAGTTGCAGATCCTCCCAAACTGGTAATTGGAGGCGGTTTTAGCAAAGAGCTGGCTTATGAAGGTGAAGATGGGGGTGGGTTTGTGGAAGTTGTGGGGAATAGGAGCTCCCTAGGATGAGTGAGGCTTCTGCACTCTGGTCCTGGAGTGCCAGGGCCTAGAGCATAGCTGGAGCCGTGGAAGGCCGTGGTGGCTGTTACTGAGACATGCTTCACAGGGGCTGCTGTGGTGGTGACAGCATGGCCAACACGTGCCATCATGCAGGGCAGAACTCGAGTCCTAGCCTCCTCCGCTCCTGGGGACACCAGAGTCTCTTCAGTAGGTGCAGCCCATCCAGAAGCCAGCAGACCAGGGAAACCAGTTTGATCTCTAAGCCTCAAAGCAGGCTGGAGAGTAGGTGCGAGGTGTGAGGAGGAGATACAGGCATGACAAACATAGAAGCTGCAGCTCCCATGCTTTCCTCTGAAGCCCATCAGGGGCCCGAGAAAGGCTGGCGAGTGGGGTGATCTCAAAAGGAAGCTAGAACATTCGTGCAAGAGCCCAGGAAGGCCAGTCTGCACTGGGCCAAGTTACAGCAGCGTTCAGTCCAGTGGTGACTCGGTCACTCGTCCCCAAGTGCTTCAGTGTGTCAGGCAGGTGTCTTGGAAGGAAGACAACTGTAGCAGCACCCCTGTGCGCAGCAGTACAAGGCCGCGAGTGCAGATATTATACAGTGCAGCAGTTCTCCAAATGGCATCTCCACACTGCCAGGAGCAGGGCCCCGAAGCTGGTAGACACACAGTCATGCCCACACCGCAGTGTCTTGGGCTGGAGTCCAGAAGTCCCTGTTCTAGCAGCTCTCACACTCTGCCCCACCTCCGATACATGCAGCTTCATCTTACTTTTAGCAGTTTAAAACAGTCCTACAAAATAAGGAAATTGGGTGAGAGAAGTGGTTTACTATGTTTTATCTGATTCTTTGCAGAGCAGGGAGTGATTGTGGTCACCGGGCTGATCTGCTCAACCAAAGTAGTAAGTTTGTTTTATAAAGATCTAATGTTTTCTCTTGTTCAGATTTCTATGCTGCCTTGTGCTACATTCAATCAACTGCTCAGATCTGGGGTGTGTGTGTGTGTGTGTGACCTATATATAGTGTATATGTAGATGCACGTTTTGTTTTATTTGAGAATATTAGTTCTAGCTTGTGGCCAGAGGTGCTATTTTTTCACTTCCTGTCCCTTCTAGGGTAGCTGAAGCTATTTTCCCATAGGTCTTTCTACCCTGCGTACATGTGTGATTTCTAGATGAGCCATCACCCAGGCAGAAGGCCATTAGTGGTTTTAATAGCTCTTATTGCTGTTTTGAACATAAAGAGTTGTAGAAAGTTCACTGCATTTTGCTTGCATCAGCTGTGTGTCTGAACTATTCATGTAAGCACTATGCTATTAAATATTTAAAAATGGCATGTGGTATGGTTGAGCAGGCGATTCAAGTTGCTCTGATTCTAGTTGCTCTGATTCTAGTTGTGTGTTTGGCTTGCATGAAACCGAGAGCCTTCTGTGCTTGTGTTTTTTGCTTATCAAAGGTGCATACTGTTTCATCACCTCCCTACGTCCCATGAAGTAGAGACCAGGGACAGTTATGTACCTAGTGTGGGGAGTCTGGTAGAAACTTGATAAGTTTACAAAGCAGGCAATACTGTTTTTCTGTTTGGATATCAAAGGTCATAAAATTAGAAAAGTTCTTCAAAGATACCTTTATTTATGCTGTGCTGTGCAATGATGATTTATTCTATCAAATACTACTCTTTCAAAACTTGGGTTGGCTTTGGTGGAAGATTATCAAGGCAGGAAGGATGAAAGTTCTCACCAACAGTAACCTCTTGGCTGAGATCTTGTGTGACTCTGGGACAATGTGAGATGATAAATCGAGGAAGCACACACATACCTGAGACCAGCAGCCTTAAGCAGGAAAGGTTTGTTTTGGCTCATGCTTTGGGAAGCTGTGGTCCATGGCCAGCTGGTGCATTGCTGTGGGACTGGTGGGAGGGAGAAACATCATGGTGTAGGGCTTGACAGAGCAAAGCTACTCAACTCATGGCAGCCAGAAAACAGGGAGAGATGGAGAAAGCCTGAGGAGAAGGGGTCAGGCCCATGTAGCTCCAGTATCAGACCCTGTGACCTAAACTGGGCCGTATCTCCCAGTCTCTGTCATATCTCAATCATGGAATTATGATTGCATTAATAGATGGATGTGCGGGTGCAGGTGGGGCCCTCACCTTCCTGTCCTCTCTGGGAGCACCCACAGATCCCTGAGATGTGTGCTCTACCAGTTTCCCAGGCATTTCTCAGGCAGATCAAGTTGGCAGCCAGGATTACCCTTCACGGCGAGCGAGCATGGGAATTTATAATTCCTTCAGAGTCTTAAGAGAAGGAGGAGGGCTCCACTTATCGCCGCATCTTTCCCTGGCTCTTTTCCATCTGGGACAGCATTTGCCGTATGTTAGTTGTTAAGCAAATAGTTTATTTTTTATTTTTTATTTTTTTTGCGGTACTGGGGATTGAACTCAGGACCCTGTGCTTGCCAGGCAAGCACTTATTCCACTGAACTATCTCCCCAAGCCCTAAGCAAATACTTTAAATGCAGATAAATGTGTTCCTTGGGTGTTAACTGGGCTCATCTTGTTCGTTGAAATGTTAGAAAAGAGGACATGAACTCTATCCCACATGCCCACAGTCCTGGAAGTTTATGGTCTTACGGTCTCTTGCTATGATTTCTGGTCACACTGATGAGTTACACATGGCTTTTTCTCTCACTGCCCCGTGTGAACCCACACCAGACCCTTCTCTTTGATTTCTCCAAACTGTTCTCACACGTAGCATGTGTGTGCCGTAGACATTTAGGGTACCAGTTGGCCCAAGCAAGTTGAGGACAGTGGCCCATTTATAATTTAGGCTTCAGTATTAGTTTTGTTTTTAGCAGTTGTCCTGGGGAATGTAACTCTCTCCTCAGGTGGCTTCCTCCCAGAGGCCCAGTCTGGAAAAGATAGGGTGTGATAGAACTGCCACAGAGGAGAGCGTGACCAGCATCAGCAGGGATGAGTCATGTTCCGAGCATGGGTCAGGACAGAAAAGTCACTTCAGCTGTCTCACTTCTTCTTAAACCAACCCTAACCTCCTCATGCAGAAAACATGGGGCAGATTATAGTAGAGAGCCTCTCGCTCACAGCCCTGCCCTGTGTCCTGCTATATTGTGCCATGCCCTTCTGCTCCTCTTTCCTCTCCTGCTGTGCAGCACCCCATCTCCCATCATTCCCTTTGTGGGGTGCTTTGGGATTGCCTAGTCCCCCCTTAGCTTATTCAGCTGCTCTTGAAGGTACTATGGTCATCTCTGTCCACCACAGTCAACAAACTGACACTCAGTCCAGATCTAGCTACCCCCTGTAGTTCTTGTCTACTCTGGGGTCCTGGATTTTTCAGGGTGGCCTCCCTAGGGATGTCTCAGTGACACTGAGAGGAGCATTGCTCATTGTAGAGGGAAGAGTCTACCCAGCTTTCAAGTCTATCCCAATGTTAGTGGCATGTTTTTCTCCCATAATTAGCATCAAGCTATTTCTAAAGAGTGTGCTCAGGTGGGAAGAAAATAGCTTCCAATGGAGAACCAGGCACAGGGGACACTTAAAAATGCCCTAGTGATGGCTAGGTAGGGTGGTACACACCTGTGATCCCAGCACCCGGGAGGCTGAGGCAGGGTAATACCTTCCTGCAGAAATTCTCTTCAGGAAACAGAAAGCGTGGGTTGGACCTGTGTTATTCTCCCCAAGGCTGTCCTAAGGGAAGAAAGAGGAAAAGGGGAAACACAGGTACTCATGCTTTGCTGGGGCAACTTGTAGTCATTCGTGCACCAGCTTAAATATGAAAGCTGTGGTGAAAGAGGCTGTGTGCAGCCGGGCCCTTCCCAGCCCTCCCCACTCCTTTCTGCAGGGCTGTCCCCTCCTCCCCAGCCCTGCCCACCCAGCCAGGGGCCTTGGAAGCCCCTGAGTTTCCAGGTCCTCTACTTGTATTTTCTTTTGTGCCCGTGCTTCCAAGAGGGAGAAGACTAATTCACATATCGACTTTTGCCCTCCTCTACTCCTCATCTTCACTGTCTGGCAGATCCATGGATCAGCGGGGATCTGTGGAGAGCCCTGACAAGCCAAGTCCTTTCTGCCCCAAGAAGTCTATGAGTCACCATCCCAGTGGAGGAGAGGCTGGTGTGGCTGGACTGATGCAGACACACAGTTTAGGGCGCATGGCTTCTCTTCCGAGAGAACCCCCTGCAGAAATCAACTAAACAGCACAGCAAACCAGAGAGAACAGGAAACAGAGAGGTAGAGCTTTTGGGAATGGGAAGGGCCTGTGAGATGGGGGAGGGGGGGAGAGAGAAGAGGACGAAGTAAGAGTGATGATGCGCTGTGGCAGTGCACCAGCTCCCTACGGAGGTGGCCTCACCGTGGCCTCAATACGTGGACTCCTAGCAGAAGAGACGGCATGGCTTCCTGTGGCCCCTGCTTTGCCTCAGGTCTTTCCTGTGTCCTTACACATGGAAAGAATGCAGTGAAGGGAAGGGGAACATAGTAGGGAAAGGTAGGCTGCCAGGTTGAGAGACCGCGTCAGGCTCTCAGTGTGTCTGGGTCTTTATGACATCATTTCGGGACAGACAGAGGTGAGCTCTCGGGTGGAAGCCCACGGAGCACCCAGGGCCACCTGGCCATAACCTTTGACACTGGGGGTGTGGTGTTCCCCAAAGACAGCAGAGACCAAGTTGAAGGGCACAGTGGGCACAGAAACCTCCTGCTCTTGGCACTGGGGATGAATGGCAAAGGGACTTATTTGGTTTAGTTTTCTTTATTTTTATCTCCTATGGCACTGGGGTTTGAGCCTTCCAACTGGGCCATACCCTCAGTTTCTTTTTTCCTTTTCAATTTTGAAGTAGGTCCTTGCTAAGTCACCAAAGCGGGCATAACTTAAACAACACTCTAACAAGCGCAGTTGATTCAACCCTGTGGGCTTATGGGTTGCTTTCCATTGCTCAACTACCAGTCACTGAACACGAGGGTAGCAGCAGAGCCCTGTAACAGGCCTTCCTCACAGTGGCGTAGTTTCTGTTGAGCTACATTCAGGTGCGGAGGCCTTGACACACAGCAACTCTGTGGCTTAATGCAGTGTGGGAATGTGGTTGTCACACATAGCTATGAAACTATTTCAGGGTAGAGCTTTTCTGATTGGGGCCACAAAAGTTTGCAAAATGCTGTCTTTGAGTGGTGGAAAGCTGCCCTTCTGGAGTGGGCAGGCAGTAGCAGAGATGGAAAGTTAGCATGACAACCTTTTGTTATTAAGACATCAGTGTAGTAGTACTCACTGTGATAAAAAGGTGAATGTTTAAGTTAAAAAGGTTTTATCTCAAGGAAAGACATGTTGCCGTGAATCCTCCTCAGCGCTCCCCCTTGCTTCACACACTCTTCCCATTGCTTGTGCTCCTTCCAGGAGCACTTCTGGAAGCTTCATTCCTGAGCGTCTTTACAAGTTGTGCTAAAAATGCCGTGTAGGGCCCTGCTGTGTGCCGTCTACCGGAAAGCAGGCTCATCAGAGCAGATGTGTTCTCATCCACCTTGGCATCAGCCCCGGGCCTTCCGAAAGCCAAAACCACAACTGGTAAATATTTGGATCAATTGAGGACATCGAGGCAGCCGTCCCACTCAGGATTCTTAGAGCGGCTTCAGAAAGCAGCGAGAGCAGTCGGTGGGACAGGTGTGTTTCGAGCAAGGGGGTGTTTGGAGGGGAATGGCAGTGTGTCCTTCAGGTGATAATTTTTTAGACATGTCAACATGCACCACATGTATGATGCAGTGCAAGGGCAAGCGTAGCCAATGAAAGATAGGGAGGAAAAGAGGCAGTCGCAGGAGCCACTCAGCGGATAAATACACTTCCATCGTTTCCTTGTTGAGAATAGGAAGTGAGAGTTGTTGGAGAGTATGTCCTGCATCCTGAGCTACCTGCAGTGGGCTCCCAGCAGTCAGAAGGGACTTGGGGTGGAGATGTCTGTCGTAGCTGGGTTACCATGGAGATGAGTGACTAGAAGGACAAAGGTAATGAGGGACAGCGTCAGCAGAAGTTTCTTGCCCCGCTTTCTCTTCCTCCTCCTGTACCTCTTCTTTCATCCTTGTTTTCCTTTATTCAATTTTATAGTACTATGGTACTCTTTGAGTGGATCTTGTACCTAAGTGACGAGGCCAAATGACTATTATCTACACACATGCACATTCACACATACACACACATACGCATACACGTACATACTCACACACGCCTGTACACACACACTCAGATTTAGTTTCTCTTTTTACATTTCTTATACCTGAAATAAACAAGACATTGCACTTATTTTATAGAAGGTTGAAAGTTGTAAAATACTAGGTGAAATCATGCAAGAATGATTTTCTATAAGAAAAAAAGCACTGAGTAGTAATTTCCTGTGATCCAACCTGCCAAAGGGTTTGGTGAGTGCTACGTGGATCACAAAACTCAGCGAAAACCATCCAGTGTGTGGTGGCAGTTATCAAAGACGATGCTCCTTGCTAGCATGAGATAAGGACTCACCAGCCTTACTCCAAGACTTCTGGCCAGGTGTCAGCCACTTGGGGCCTTGTCTTCATTGAGCGATGGGGGCCAGGCACCATGATATGAGTCTGCAGGCCCAGCACTGGGAGGTCCTCTGAGTCCAAAAGTTTGAGATCTGAAAATCAAAATAAAAAACAGGAATAAAAACAGAGGAGATAATAAAATCAATAGCTTCCTCCATCCTTTTGCTGTTTTAGAATTTATTCTGGCCCAATGAAGTAAGTGCTCAAGCCTTACTGGAAAGTAACAGAGTCATCCCCGTGGCCCATGTAGTCTTGCAGTTACTAAGCATGGGAGTGCATTGAGCCCGTGCAGGGGGCGTCCGTCTTGCTCTGAGAAGCATCCCCATCCCTGGGGCAGGCAAAGGGTCCCTCCCCTGTGGCGGTGGCGAGAATGGCCCACAGAGCTTGGCCTACATAAAAGTGGAGACATCATTTGGGTAAGCGCCATACCATGTCTTTTAACTGAAGTATCTTTAGCATTGTATGAGAATGGCAAGGAACAAATGGTCCTTGTTACCAGATCTGTGTAGACAGGTGGTGAGCACAGCTCCCCTGGGGCTCTTCTCAAGCGGGGAACACTGAGTCACCAAATGCTGAGTTTAGCGTCTGAGCCGTGAGAGCTGCAGCCCACTTCCCCTGCTGTGGACACGGTGTGCATCGGAGGTCACCCCAGCTTGGGCCAGGGTGCACCCCATCTGCAGAGCCTTGCGATGTGTGTGACTAACAGGCGCTGACACCAGGCAGGGGTGTCAGGCAGTGGCTTCAGGAGCACATGTGCCCATTTGCTTGGCTTACATTTGGGGTTTTGCTGAGATTTTATTTTTTTCACAGGGGGGATTTCAAACTCGCAGTGTGGGTACAGCACATGCTATTGGGACCCACTTTTGTGCTTTCTCTTTCGCATGAAAGGGGTATAGAGGGCTGGGGCACTATGGCAGGCATGGAGAGTCAGATGGAAACTCTGCACCCACTCCCTGTGCCTGGCAAGGGGGCAACAGTGCCCACATTGTATTATGCCTTCATCTTGTTACCCTGTGAGCAGAGCTGGTCTGACCCATCTCACGGCTACTAAGACCAAACTCTATCAGCAGAAGTTTTCAGGCAATGCCTTGGTCACCACAGTTACCTGGAAGTGACCTTTGTTGATCATGACAAGGTCCCATGTGGCTAAGGTTCTGGCATCAAAAAGTCTATTTGTCATAAAAATTTTATGTTCATCTCACTTGATCTGGAGAAGTTGCTCTAAGGTATGGGGGCTGGTGACATAGAACTTAGGGCTATGTTTCTTTTTTATTGTAGGACAATGTCTTTAGAGTCACTACCATTGTTTCTGGGAACAAAAGTTCCTTTTACAGGGAAGACACTGAGTTAGGAAGTACAAAGCCACAGCGTCTGGGCTGTAGAGGGCTGGCTGCTGACGTCCTGAATTTGCTGCTCTGCAGGCTTGAGAGTGTGGGGCAGAGTGCAGCCTCTCACTTCTGCTGAGGGTCTCACCTTCGCTCCTGGCTGTGGTGTGGACTCTCCACTGCCACAGAGCTCTCAGTGGTGAGGATGTGGGTGCTGCTGCTGCTCCTCTGAGAGAGAGAGAGAGAGAGAGAGAGAGAGAGAGAGAGAGAGAGAGAGAGTAAAATGGTATCTATAGGCATCACTGATGCTGGAAACACATGCCTGCTTTGGTGTGGTGAGGCCAAGAGATCGAGGCCCCAGGTGGCTTCCTGTTGGCTTGGCTCTGTCCCCTGTAGCCATCACTGTCACAGTGAGCCTCTCAGCTCTGGCATCAGAGTTCTGTGTTCTGTTGCTAGCAGCACCACATGGGTGTCTATTGGGCAGAGACGGGCTCTTCACTCAAGTAATCCAACTACCTACCTGTCCTCTGCAGGGGACGGTGACCATATCTACCAGCTTAGCTCAGTCCCAGGGACCCTTGATTCCTGTCCCATATAGAGAAGAAAGACAGCCATCCTCACCAAAAGAGGAAGCCCCTTGGGGTCATACTATAGTTGTCATAATGTGGTAATGGTGCTCATTAGAGTACCAGAGTAAAAGTCTTTGTATTTTAAAGATTCTTTTGAATTTCTTTCACTCTCAGTCCAGTTCTGTAGTCATTCCTATTGGGGTTTTATTACCTGCCATGGATCAACTGAGATCCTGTGTTCAGCCTGTAGGTAGGTAGGCCTCAAAAATGATTAGGACTTAGCGTGTTCTGGAAACTCTCAGTGGCTGTTTGAAAACTGTAGTCAATTCTTTTCATTAAGCATTTGCTTCTGGTTACAGGTAAATTATTGTACATGAGCTGTAGTAATACGTGTCTCCAGGGTGGGAACATAGGGCTGCTTTGGGCTGTGCACTGCTGAACAGTACACATATTCTATAAAATTAGAGTCATGCAACACAGGTAATTTTGCACCCATGCATTTTTTTTCTCCTCTTTTTTTTTTCTTTTATGTATTTAGTACAAGGTCTCACTACACAGCCCAGACCCATAGTGATCCTCCTGCTTTTAGCCTCCCCAGTGCTGGGATTACAGGCGTGCACCACCACACCCGGACTTGGTGGCTGGTTCATTGTGCCTGGGGGCGGGACTGGTGCAGCCTGTGGTGCTGGGATTGAATCCTGGTCCCTGTGCTTGCTGAAGCAGGTACTTAGTCTGCTGAGCTATCTCACTGGTCCTTCTTTCTCCTTGTAACATTATACATACTATTATTCAGGTTTTAAAATTGTGTTGTATTTTCTTGTACAAATGCATTATGATTTATCAGAGCAATTTTTAGGCACTTTGGGTATTTCTATCTTCACATTAAAAGGTGTGTGCGGCTGGCCAGATAGCTCAGTGTACTAGAACGCCTGCTTAGGCAGAACACAGTGGCTTGGGTTCGATCCCTGGCTTGCTGTGCTGGTCCCGCCCCCGAGGTATGCTCAGACAGTGACTGAGACTGGGTGTGGTGGTGCCCACCTGGAATCCCAGCACTTGGGAGGCTGAAAACAGGAGAATCACTACGAGTTGGATCTATGTAGTGAGGCCCTGTAGACCCTGAAGACCTTGTAACAAATACATAAAAAAGGAGTGTGGTGATAAATACCCTCCACACGGGTCTCTGTGACCATCTCTGATTATCGCTTTACAGGAGGCTATCAAACATAAAATTCTGGATCTGAAAGCAAGTTTAAGTTTCTTCTTACATATATATACAGTTTTAGTCCCATCAACATAGAGACTAACTTTTTAAAAAGAATATATATATATATATATATATATATATATATAT
>NDGN011464918.1:0-17311 GCA_002564285.1 Tympanoctomys barrerae
CAATTTGATTAGAAACTGTCTCATTGCTATTTGTTTCTCAATAAAATTATGAAAAAAATGAAAAAAAAGATGCAGACATATCTTGTCTAAAACAATGTTAGTACAGACATATACAGACACACACACACGCACGCATGCACACACAAGATAGTTAGGATAGATATACAGCTGTTTTCTCTTAGTTCATTCATGGAGAAGAAAGCAAAAGTTTCTTTATGTCACTTGATGTCTTATAATTAGATAAAGGTAACTGACTGAAAAGCTGTTTTATACTTAGATGAACATTTAAATGTGTTTCAGAGATAACAATATGATCATGATGGTCATGTATTTTAGTATGATGGTAGCATATTTTGCAGCAATTCAATTTCTAAGACAACCATGATTCATAAAGAAATGACAATTCATTTGTCATACTATATATTTCAAGATGCTTGATATCTA
This sequence comes from Tympanoctomys barrerae, assembly GCA_002564285.1. NCBI lineage: Eukaryota > Metazoa > Chordata > Mammalia > Rodentia > Octodontidae > Tympanoctomys > Tympanoctomys barrerae. The sequence continues at coordinate 445 of NDGN011464918.1, forward strand.
GATAAGATCACAAAATGTAATACTGATACAACTAGACTTCTTTTCTGGCTATGCAACCATGGAGGTTTTGTGAACAAAATTTGAAGGATAAGTGGGCTAAGAGCATAGCCAATATTTTGACTTTAAGTCTCAAAAGCCAACAAAGAATTAGGATATGAGGGATGTTTTCTAGAGTATCCTACACCATTGGTGAGTTAGCCAACCTCATGAACAGGGAGATTGTTGGATCCCAGAGAACATGAGTTAACCAAAGTAGAGTGTGCCAAAAAGGAGGGTCACCAAAGAAAGAAATGTCTTCCATGCTTCCAGAGAAAGCCACGTGGTCAAGCATAACCATTACCCACCCTGGAAGCTGATATTGACAGAGAAAAACTCTATACATAGTTCCAAAAATAATGCCTGAGGAGAATTAATTAAGTTGTTAGACAATAGGAAATTTTGATTAATACATGTCTTGCTTTTAGTTGGTCTTAAACACTCAGCAGAAAAGCATAACCAAAAGATATATAAAATATTGCCAGAATTACAAAGGCTAGAAATAGAAAGGGACTCAAATCACTGACCTCTGCTGTCAGTTTCCAGTTCACCTGTAGTTGACCACTGTTATGCTTCAGTGAGGCTAGGAAACTACAATGGAGGTAAGAATCTACATATTCCTTAATCAAAATTGTCCTTTAGAGCCATCACACACGTTATCTTCTTGCAGCTAAAACAGAAGAAACTTGCGATGAAGAAATATTGGGCATATAGATAACACCAATCAGCAGAGGGTTCTGAGAACTTGCTGGTTACAATTGATATTCTAATCCCTTATGAGCAGCATCCAGATGTGATTCCTTTCACAACCTTTATATTCATATACTCTGTATGTGCTTTAATCTCTAGGAGTATTTTTTTATTCGTGTCTAGAATCACACTACTCCTATTGATTGTGCACATTGAACCAGACTGATAAATATACCAGACTCCTTTCACCAGGATTCACTAGATCAGTCTTGTAAAAGAAGTTCATTGCTGCTAAACACCAACATGACTTCTATTAAAATTCTCTTCAATTAGCTGCCCTTTAATTAGCTATACTGCAAACTCCTCTACACCAACCCTTATCAGTTATAACAGCTGGATTGAAACTATGCCCATTATTCCTAACTGCAGTTAGGAAAAGCTCTTCAGAGTGGAGATATTATAAGATCAAAGTTAGATAGAAATGAATATGCGGTTAGAGAGGGATTAGGACCTCAAGGAAGTCAACAGAAAGAATAAAAATATCAGGATTGTGGCTGGAGGTGCATCTCAACAAGACCACACCTCTGGATAAAATGCAATGACCAGACCAACATGCCTCTCTAAGGGATAAGCAGTTACTTGGAATTGTACTATATTAAGCACCACCTGGCCCAGAAAATCCAGATAGGCATTAGTCACCCAGTGGGGGTGATCAGAGTATCCAGACTCATCCCTAACCCAAAATGCCTTTGTTCTTCCATGTGCCCTTGCTATATGACCTACTTCCCTATTGGACCAATCTTAGCTAAGTAGATATATGTGTAATCCTATGCATTCATTATAGTTTGACATATGTTGTTTCCACATTATGACTTTGCTGTTAAATTAACCCTAACAAAGGGCATTAGTGGCAACCCACTTCTGTGACCCTTCTGCCAGTCTGAGCTTTGAGGGGACACAACTTAGTGTATTTTTCATCTCCCATCAGGTTGGGAGTTACATTTTCTCCTGTATCCTTGTGACTTTTTAGATTGAAGCTTTTTGATCATGAGGAAACCTACTAGGTTTCATTGTAGAGAGAAGGACCCTAAGTTTCTGAGGAAAAAAAAAAAACCAATTCTGCCTGGAACTAGTTCTGACTTAAGTCACGTGGCCAGTAACTACCTTAATCAGGTAGCTGATATTTACCTTAGTCCTGTCAAATTCAGTCAGTCACACTGGACTATTTCCACTATTTCCTCTAAGACTGAATGGAAGAAAGCAATTCTGTGTAGCACATCAGCTAGTAACATATAAGTAGGGCAAAGTCTTCCAAGTTGTTATGGTTTGTGTCTAGTTTCCCAAAGCCTCATGAGATCACTGGGGAAGCTTCTAGAGTTCATAATTAATTCACAATCCAATGCGGGCACTATGGATGTGAGTGCTACACCTGCCCTGGGGCAGATAATCTGTATACAAATGTAAGAAAGGGGGAGAGGCTTGCTAGCAGCCACAGCTGCTGCACCTCCCTTTGCTCTTTGCTGCTTTTCCCTGCCCTCTCCATGTACAACTCTGCCTTGCAGCCAGCTCAGTATTGACTGAAACCTCCTCTAATTGTGAGCTCAATAAACGTTCCCTTCCTTAATTTTGGGTATCAGGTATTTTGCCTCAGCAATAAAAGAAAAGTAACTAAGACAGGCCCTCATCATTCAATCATTAACCTTCAGGACCATTTTAAATAACTAATGATAGTTATAAAGCCATTTCCTTCTTCTGTTGCTTTTCTAAAAATTGGAAGCCTAGCTGAAGCCCTAAAAACAAAATAAGTTGATCTTTCTCAAAAGTGGTTTATAAAAAGATAAAAGCAACCATCATATATACTTTAATATAAACACACATTTTGATACCTAATATCTTGATTTTCATTTAAGACTTTTGATTGTCTTTATTCCTCTACAGTGGGCATGTGAAACTTACTGATCCTAGCATAGTGGGCCCAGTGCTCATTCTGAAGAGATTCATGGTCTCTTCTCACTCTCCTAGAGCTCAAGGCAATACAAATAGATGGCCCTGTACTGATTTCTGTAATCCTGCTTTGGAATTTCTGGGAGTTAAGGAGTTCAAATGCCAAGAAAATAAATAGAATGAAAGTGTGAATTTCTTTGCTAACTAAAGTAGATATTCATATATAAATTCATACATTGCAACAAATATATAAAAACTTAAAGAATTTCTAAATTACAAACACACACTATATATGTGCATATATATCATACTATATATGTGTGCATGTGTATGAGATATGAAAAAGATTTAATAGAGATAGATGAATGAAACACTCAAGACCAGAGCATAAATGCTCAAAAATGAAGCACATCACACCTAGGTGATCTTATATGTGTTTTGGGTGGTGGAAGTGAACTGTGGAATTTGATAATCTGTAGTCTTAATGTGGTCCAGTGGGTGGGAAAGGATGGCCACGCATAGTGACATAATGGTGTGTTTATATGGGCAGTCCCAAAAGAGTGGCCTGCTGGCGGTGCAGGGGACTGTTTATAAGTAAAAAAGGGAATGGGCAGACCCATTTGCAGCTGAAGGTAAGTTACCCAGGTTTGCTGTTTTGAGAGAAGAAAAGGAAAATAAAATAACAGACTAGGCTTATGTGCTGAAAGTACAGTTTTTCTTAAGGGTATAGTTTTTAAAATCTTGATTTGTCTGCTTTCTAACTAGTTTTTCTTTGTTCTATCTTACCTCATTTCACTCTGAGACTTTGATCCCTTATTTTTAAGGAGGTACAGAAGGCCTAGTGCCCACCTTCAATAACTGCTTCAGGCTGAAAGAGAGGCATTGATCCTGCATAGCCTGGGCCTGAAAACCTTGGTCTGACTGATCTAAAAGAGACATAGTCATGTTGGATTCCATGTTTTGAAGAACTATCACCTTTTGATAGCCTGAAAAAGAGGGCAAAGACATGAGGCTCCTGCCTCCAGCAATGAAGCACACAATAGAAAATAATTCTAATGCACAATATTATTGTCAGCAGAGAAATGGCAGCTTTCTTCCAGCAGGTTGTGGGGGGAAACCAGAATCCAGTGAGTAGTTAAAGCTTATAACAGAATGTGCTGTGTACTGATTTGTGAATGTAAATCATGTAATGTACTGGCCACACAGAGTCCTCAGGAATATGCACACAACTTTCTGTTTTGATCACATGTTTTACCTTGTGCTGCTGGTAGACTATTTAGGACCATTTGGTTTTGTAGGATGGCTTTTCTCATCATTTTTACTTCTCAATTTAATAGTGAAATAATATCTTTGTGTATAGTTAGCTAGAGATTCAGCAGGGCACATTATATCGTCAAATTCTACTTGAGGAATAACATGCCTCTTGGTCTGTCTCTACCAACTCTCTTGCTTCATAGCTATGACTATTCTTCCTTTTACTTTGAATTCATTTGCCTTCTTTATGCACCTGCCAAACTCTTAATTAATGTTCTAGACTTAGCTTGATGGCCAGTTATGATTTCTTGAGCATAGTCTACATAATTTCATTGACAGCTTACTACATATGCATTCTTGCCATAGTATAATATTGTACGGTATTTATTCATCTATCACATTATGAAGACTTGGGCTGGAGAGATAGCCTAGTAGAATAAGCGCTTGCCTGGAAAGCACAAGGACCTGAGTTCAATCTCCAGTTCTGTCAAAAAAAATTATGAAGACTATTTCATTCATTTTTGTTTTCCAGTGGCTTATGCAGTGTCCAATATGATATTGATATGTAATACTGTTAAACAACAAAATAGTGAATGATACTTCTGTGCCTTCTTGTCAGTAACCTGTAAATAGTGACATTCCTACATTCTTGGAGACCTTTGACATTTTCCTTCATTTCATCCTCTCCTCTCTTAATATCATTCTGAAAACTTCCTGATCAACAGTTTCAAAATCCTTACCATGAAATTCAGTGAGATTTCCACTTGATTCTGCTTCATGAATTTATATCCATGACTCAACAATGGTGCTTCCTGTTTCACCAAAATGTATCATCTAAGTAATAAACTCCAATGTATCATCATATGACCTCAATCTTATAACCTGTATTTTTTAAATATATTTTCATTTCTTCTAAACCGGAGTTCATATAAACCAGAACTTCCAATCCCTTTCTCTGATTTTACTGGCCCAATCTCGAACATGAATTCTTAACTTACTTCAGATATTATGGTTTCTGGCTTCATTTCTCATCTACAAACTTACCACCTTTCACCTTCCTCCAATTCTAGTCCAGAGATCTCCAATATAAGCTCTGTAGTAGTGTGTTCTACTGCTGCATGCTTCAAGTACAAGTCTCATATGTTCAAAAATATAATAGGTGTCTCCTAGTACATCAATTCAATGGGCAAGAGTATCTTGAATGTACTGTGTTCCTTCTATCTGCAATGCTTGGCTCTGCCAGTTACATCTGTGAAACTCCATTTTTCCCTTCAAAATCCACTTGAATGTTGCTTTGTCAAACTTTGCTTCATTTCTTAATTTAATTGTTTGCACTGCTTTTGGATCTCACTCTGGTGAATTTTGTCTTCAACAAAATTTTAGTTACTAACTTACTTTATGTCAAACCCCAGAGATAAAGAGATGGACGCATTGTACGTACCAGCAAAAAAGTCCCCTCAGAGGTACAAATTCTGTAATAGCATATGGAAAAGCTAGCATTTTGAAATTGAGATTTGTTAATTCTTATGATATCTGAGACACTCTCAGGTGATACACAAAGGGAAAAATACTTTCATAATAATGAGAAATTGTCTTTCTGTTATTGGATTGTCTGCTTCTTTTATTGTTCTTTTGTTGTTGTTGTTCAGGGCTCACTATGCAGTTCAGACTCATAGTGATCCTCCCGTCTCAGCCCCTCCAGCATTGGGATTATGGGTATGCATCACCATACCCGGTTTCATCAGCTGGTACAGCATGCCCATACCAGCCCAGTTCTGGGGCTGGCATCGTATGTGGTACCAGGAATCAAACCCAAGTCCTTGTGCTTGCCAGGCAGGCCCTTAGACTGCCAAGCTATCTCCCTAGACTGGGTTGCCTGCCTCTAACAGTGGCTTGTCAGCTAAACATCACTGGTTTTGAGTTGGTTGCTTTTCCTCCTGGAGTTAGATTGCAGTTTCTTCTCATCTCAAAGAACTGAACAAAACAACAAAAACAGGGGCCAAGTTTATTTGAGAAAGTAAAAGTAAAGACTGAGGGAAAAAGTAGCACTGCAGAACAAGCATGGGTCATGTAAAAGGAAAAAGGGCAATAAAAGTATATTCTGGAGAAAACAGGGCCAGCTACCATGAAGGAAGTCATGATAGCAAGTCCTTTTTGGTGTCTGTGTCCTTTTATATAGTCCAAATCTACACGAAACCTTTGTGAACTTCAACATACAGGTCCTGAATGCTGATGCTAGGATTCCACATCTCAGGTTGAGGTCAGGTCTAGTCTATCCTATTGAAACCCCACTCAAGTTTTCAAGAGAATCCACATGCAGAGCTTTGGGAACTGTCCTGTGTACATGTTCGAGCATTAGTGTAATTAATAGGTCACATTTACTTCCCTCTAGGTCTGGGAGGTATGTTGGTGGTATTTTGATAGAGACTGCATTAAATCTGTATAACAATTTTGAGAGTATGGCCATCTTCACAATGTTGGTTCTTCCTATCCAGGAGCAGGGAATATCTTTTGATTTTCTGAAATCCTCTATGATCTCTTTTGTAAGAGTACTGTAATTTTCATTGAATAGGTCTTTTACTTCTTTAGTCAGATTAATTCCTAAGTATTTCATTTTCTGCAATGCTATAGTAAAAGGAATTGTTTTTCTAATTTCCCTCTCAGTTTGTTTGTTATCTGTGTAGAGGAATGGTATTGACTTTTGGGTATTGACTTTGTATCCTGCTATGCTACTGAATTTGTGTATTAATTCTAGTAGCATCTTGGTGGAGATTTTCAGCCAGCTCTGTCATGGTTTATTCTTTTACCTCAATCTCTCCACACTAACATTTATACTGAGCATTCAAAAAAATACTGAATGAAACTTCTTAGCACCTCAAAATGAATCAGAACAATGAGAAGTTCCCATTTAATAACTACAGCACACTGAAGAAAGATAGATGGTTATCTTGAAGAAAGGAACAGCTATTTGAGTTGTTACCTGGATTAGCCATGTTTATGTATGTGTGTGTGTGTGTGTGTGTGCATGTATGTGTGTGTGACATGTCTTACTTAAAAAATGTCTAATGAGCATTTAATAATGATGGTTATTTCTATTATAGGCAGCTAAGTTAGGTCAAAATTAATACAGTCAGAGAGGGACTGGGCTCTCAAGGAAGTTAGTGAAAATGCAAATATTAGAATTGTGGTTGGAAGTGCATCTGAAGAAGGGGAGGCCACAATAGAAAATCAAAAAGGCTCAATTCATATACTTCCCTACAAGATAAGCAGAACTGTAATTAGTGCCACCCAGTCCATTAAGTCCAGCTAAGCCTCGGATACTTGGATGGATGATTAGAACACCTGGACGAATCCCCTCTTCAATATGTTCCTGTTTTAAAAGTCATAAATAAGCCAAGTTTAATAATTCTAGACATAAGACCTTGTTACATGTCCCACTTACCTATGAGATCAATGTTAGCCAATTGACTGTATTTGCAATCTTATTGGTTGATTGTAGTTTGACCTACATTGTACCTACATTATGACTACTATATAAATGATCTCTGATACACACCCTCAGTGACAGCCCACTCAAGACCCCACAGCAGCTATTCCTTTCCCAAATAAAAAACTTCCTTTTCTTAATTTCCTTTGTCCTTTGGAATTCACTCCTCATTTTCTGAGGATATAAGCTTGGCATCCTGAGTGTCTCAGTAAGTCTTCTCTGGTTGCTGAGACAAAATACCCTACATTCAAAGTTAAGGAAGGAAAGGTTTATTTTACAGTTAATGGAGGTTTCAGCACATACTCAGTTGGCTCCAAGGCAGAGTGACACAAAGTACAAGCAGCCTTTCAAAGAACAAAAAGCAAAAGCAGGGGTTGTAGCACCAATAACTAGCTAAGCCTCCTTTCCTTTCTTACATTATAATGCAGATTACCTGACCCAGGGCAGGTGCCACACCCACACCCACAATAATCAATCACAACTCTAGAAGCCACCCCATGACTGTATGAGGCTTTGTGGGGACAACTAAACACAAACTACAACACTGACGTATCTGACATGTATTAGGTTGCGAGTTGCATTTATCCTATATCATTTTGATCTAATTTCTTAGCAAATACTTCCTTAAAATGAGTAGGAGTATCACTTCAATGAAAACAACTAACTGCATTTGTTATTAATGATAAAAATTCAAGCTTTCTGATAAAATTAGAATTTTGGAAAATACAACCACTTATAAATTTGTCAGTCTCCTAATATCCTAGGCTTTTAAAAATGAGATTGGTGGATGATATTAACAACCTTGGCTTTTTATATTATATGATAAAAGTATCAATGTTTGGAAGATCTGCATAACTCAGTGAGCTGGTACTTTCCGAATGACCAACATATGATGTTAGAAAATCACACATGGGTAAAAGATCCTTTCTAAGTGAAAAACAGACCAATGAATTTTAATTTAATGGAGTATGAAAAGTTTATTGAAATAATTTCAAATTCCACAGTAAAACTAACCTTTAAAAAACTACCACTTGGCAAGCTGCAGTACAATTATTAAAGAAGAATATCTACAATTATCTGAAAAAGCTATTAAATTATTCCTCTTTTTTCTAAATACATATCTGTGTGAGGCCAGATTCCTTCATATCTACTTCAACTAAAATAATATATCTATAGCAGATTGACTGTAGAATCAGATATCAGAAGCCATCTGTCTTCTATATGTCAGACATTAAAACGATTCACAAAAGTATAGCACAACCTCTCTTGTATTTGTTTTTGAAAATAGTTTGTTAAAAGATAATTTCAGAAAACTAAAGTAATAGCATTACATTCTTATAGATGTATAAATGAATATAGTTTAAAAACCTAATTCTACTCATTAATCAGTGAGGGAACCAGGCATATATTACAAACAAGATATTCTATACTAGCAAAATTATTTGAAGAATTAATTTTTAGTCATATAAAAAGTTTTGCAACTAAATAAGTTTTGGAAAGCCACTGTGGTAAGAATTGAAGAAATTTGGAGCTGGGGGGATAGCTCAACAGTCTAAGTGCACCTGCCTGGCAAATGCAAGTACCCAGGTTTGATGCCTGGTACCACACGGGGAGCTGGCCACTGAAACTGGGCATGGTGGTGCAGGCCTGTAATCTCAGTGCTGGGAAATTTGAGACTGGAGGATCACTATGAATCTGAGTAGCATAGTAAGACCCTATACCAAATAAATAAAAGAATATATATATATACCAAATAAATAAAAGAATATATATATATATATATATATATATATATGAATTGAAGAAATTAATTAATCTTCATTCTTGCTTGTTGTCCTTTGGAATTCACTCCCCATTTTCTGGGGACACAAATTTGTCATCTTGACTGTCTCAGTTACTCCTCTCATTGCTGGAACAAAATATCCTATATCCCGAATTAAGGAAGGAAAGACTTATTTAGTTCACAGTTAGTGGAGGTTTCCGGCCATACTTGGCTGGCTCCAAGGCAGAGTGGCATACGGCACAGAGCAGCTTTGAAAGAGCAACGAGCACAGGGAGGGGCTGCAGCACTGGCAACCAGGTGGCTTCTTTCCCATCCTTACAGTGTAATGCAGATTACCTGCCCCAGGTAAGGCACCCTCTCCAATACCACTGCAAGTAGCCCATGTGGAAGGCTAACCCAACCCACCAAGCCTCAGAATGCTACCAAGACTGGAGACTACAGGATGTGCTCTTCTGGTTATCTCTCTTTCAAGCCAAATTTCTCCTAGTCATCCCCATCCTATCTCCTTTTAAGGCAACTCAGATCCATCACAAATAGCTGTTTTTTATTCTTTGACCATATGATTTTATATTTTTGAATCTGCAGTCTATGCTAAAGCCTGACACTCCAAAAGTGCTACTTCCCTGAGCTTTATTCAGAGGCAGCTGCTCATGCTCCATGTGCCTCAGAACCAGGAAATAGCGTGAGCATCTCTAGTTGCTCAGTGTTGCTTTTACACCATTATTTTATGCTCTTAGGAAAAAAACTATTATTTTAAAAAAATCAGTATCATTCATCTACCTTCATTGTCATTAACCACCTACTCCTTTCTGCTCAAAGCTACTAAAGCTGATAGTCTTCTCAAATTTCTTATCATTCTGGTGAAAACACTTTCCATTTCTTCATTGTTTGGCCACAAATGACATTGGCCTCATGTCTGCAAGCACTTCCTAGAACTTTTCATCAGCAGGAAGTATATCCCTCCACATAGACCACCAGGTTCCTGATTGTAGTTGTGCAGTCTTCCATTCTCTTCCTCTGTTACTCTCACCACACCTTTTCTTCAGCTTTTTAATGACTTCTACTCCTTTGATCCTTCAAGTGTCATCTCCATGTCACCTTTAGTCTTATCATGTCCCCAAAGCAAATTTCTTCAGTTACTTTCTTCTACCATCTTCAAAAAATTCAGTCTTTTTTATTATTTCTAATAAAATTGGTAAGTTGAATTTTGCAGATCTCCAGCTGATTGCCTTTTCTGGTCCTCCTCATGGGGCTCTGAGTATCTATGAAGTTGATGCTACTACAACTTCATATTCTGTAATTCTACACGGTCATCAAAGATGCTGTCGAATATATGCTTCCTGAATCAGTTTCTCTCCAGCTCTTTCCACATCCTTCAAACTCCTCCATCCAGTACTTCCTGCTCCTGTATATCAGAAATGCACTGATCTCTTCTTCCTTCAAATAGTGAAAGTATAATACTGTGTGCGATCTCTCAGTGTTCTGTCACTTTTACCCACACTATGTGCACACATACCTTTGCTTGCTCCTTTGTAGGCACAGTGAAATGATCAAAAAGCGTGTTTTTTAAGGTTAACCTCTACCTCTGTAAGACAGTCAGGTAGGAGTCAGCAGTGAAGGACAGGTTTGGCTGTCATTACTTCACAGGGAAGGGCTCAGGGAATCAATACCTCAGTTTCACTTATCTTCTGTCCTACCTTGTCTCTTGCTAATGCTTCCCATTGATTGAACATAATTAAAAGCCAGAAGACAAGGGAGGCCATTGATACATTCCGTAGTATTCCAGTCTCCCCAGACATATGGCAAAGGGGGCAAGGTGAAGAGGAGGTCTAGGAGGCCAAAAGAAAATGCCCAGCATGTCCCCCTTCTCTAGTGTTAGGGACTGAAAAGGATGTCCCAGCATTTTGCATTGCAGTAAGACCTGCTTCCTTGGGCACACTCAAGAGTTTCAACTAATTAATGAGTAGTTGGCAGGAATTATAGAGAGTACACTAGGACACTTGTTTCAGGTTTTTCTGTACATCAGGTGCTGTGGCTGAGAAGAAAGCTCCATACTCCTTAGTAGGGCTCTCAGGGGAATAGCAACATCTTCCCACCATTCTCTTCCTGTCTGCCTAGATAGCTCACCATTAATGAACAGACATTCTATGGTTCTGCACATCCCCATTTCCTTAATCAGTTTTCTATCTATGGGGACAATTCTACTTCTCCATGTGAGCGAGGTACCTGAGAGGACTTAGCCATGGCCCAGCAGGTCCCAGAAGCAGTTGGGTCAATGACTAGCTATCTCAGGCCCTTTCTGAAACCTCCCTCCATCACCTACAGTGGAGATCCGAGCAGCACCTGCCATGTTTTGCTGTGTCGCCAGCTCAACTCCTCCTCACTCTTTGTTGCTCCAAATAACATCCAGTAGCTCCAAACATGGTTAAGTATGTATACTTTTCTTTGTCATCAAAATGCATTTATATTCAGCTCCTGAGAGTAAGAAATTAAACAGGAATATTTTCCAAGCTCTGAGCCTTGTTACAGATAAATATGTGCAAGTTGTATTGACACCATATCTCAACCACACTATAATGTAATGGAGAAGATAAATATCTGTTCTCCTGATTTAGACATGAGGCTACAATAGCTAAGTTTGTGAGACAGTAGCCCAATCTGAACTGCAAGCAAATCATCCTTGATGAGATCAGACCTGGTAATGGGAAATTAAGTCACCCAGCTAAGTGAGCTAAGCCTTACAAAAGACTTCCTGTGCTCCTGTTTATATAGGCAAATTATTCACTCTAAGGGCTCTCAGGCCACCTTACTAGCTGAACCTCTGCCTGCTATTTTTGAGCCATTTATCACAACTAGAGCTTTATTAAAAATGTACCCTCCACTCTTCAGAGAACAAATATGAAAATCTGGTTTCTGAAGATATCAGAGCCATTCATTTTGAAGTTGGCATTGCTGGCTGTGTACACCGCTGTGTGATGGGTCTTTTTTGTGAAAGGAAGAGTTATCTATTTTTCAGAACAAGCTTTCCTGCTTTTATCTAGAAGAAACGATGAAATATTAAATATGGTATGAAAAAATTAAAATGTTTTGAAAGGGAAAAGAGAGGCAATCACATACCCTGATTGGAAACTACGACGGGGAGCCTCTCTGATAACACTGGAGAGAAACTTATAGAGACTGGGCTCCTCTGATCATCCCATCTGGCCCCTTCTCTCTTCCCTGCAGAATGACTGCTCTTTGCTGAGCAGCCTCTCCAGTGGCAAGCACGGACAGGAGCAGATGGGAACCTTTGGGGTGTTGTCCAAGTCTGGCCAGGGCCTACTTATAGCACAGTTGAGGCGCGAATTAGGAGAGAGAGTCAGCCAGTGAGCTGGTGAATCCTTGAAATGAGAAATGGCTTGGAATTAGAATTTGGTGTGGATTGCAACTCAACCACTAATTAACTATGCAATCTTGGAAAAATCACTGATCTCCTTCGAAATCCATTTTCACATCAATTAAAATGGAGATAATAATAGTCACTGTCCATCTGGAGAGACTGACTGTAATTATTAAAATGTGGGGCATAACATCAGTATTTATCAGAGTGAACACAGTAAACACTTTGGTGGTACTTACACTGTGCCAGCCACCCTTTCAGACATGTTGTCTTAACTCATTTCATCCTAAAACAACTGCATGAAAAAGACACTTTAAAAAAGAAAGAAAGAAAGAGACACTATTTCATTATCATGATTCTACTGATTAAAAATAAAAAAAAACCAGGAGTATAATGAGATATATAGTCTTGAATCTCAGTTCCTGAACCTGTGTTATTCACTAGAGAAAAATCTTCATGAATTGATGTTAGTTTTCACCTACCTGTAGTAATAGTTTTGTTTTCCTCCTGCAGAAATCAGAAGAGTTTCATCACTGTTACTCTAGTTTAGACTTGATCCTCATGAATTCAAGTCCATTTCAGGATTCTGGATTTCTTTTTCTGTGTGATTGGATTTACTTTTTTTCCCCCTATTTTTTAAAAAATATTTTATTCATTTCTTTATTTGGTACATGGTCTCACTAAGCAGCTCAGACTCATAGTGATCCTGCTGTCTCAGCCTGCCCAGTGAGGGATTCCAGGTATGCGCCACCACAGGTTCAAGTGCAGCACAGCATGCCCAGGGTTCTGGGGCTGGCACAGCATATGGCACCGAAGATCGAAGCCAGGTCCTTCTTCCTGCTAGGGAGGCACTTAGATCCAAGCTATGTCCCTAGTCCTGGCTTTACTTTTTACTGAACTATCCAACATACTTCCAGTTCATGATATTTAGTTTAAGTCCATCATGTTTAGACAGAAACCAGCTCATGTCATATATCGGTGCACAATAGACAAACAACTGGTTGTTTAGATAGTCTCAATTTTCATTGGGTTATTGGGACTTGTGAAGATATTTTAAAGATGGAGAACCACAGACCATGAAGATGCAATTTCGAAGTAAACAATGCTGTCAATAACTGAGGCATTAATTGCCAATCAGCAGCCCCTACTGAGCTAAGCTGAAACATTGTCACCTCTGTAAATGGAAACAAAAGGACAATGTGTTAAATCAGGAACTTGAGTCTTGATTTATTTACTAGCCTTATTTACTACATCAATTGATGTAAACACAAATATGGGAGTTATCCATAAACATGTGTGAATGATTTAATGAATAAGTCAAGAACTGCAGAGAAAGTTAATTTTGTAAATAAACAAAAATTTAAATTTATAGGGAAATTTACTATCTTGTGAAATCATTTTGTGTCATGAAGGATTCTTCTGTGATGGAGTATGTTCTGGCTAATGTACCTATTCAAGACACTTAAGTTTTGATATGTGAGTTTCTTTTTAATGAATAGCATGCACACATACAAATATATATACATATCGGCAACAGTGATGCAGGACTTAACCCTGAGCCCTTGAAGGGCACTGTAATTGAAGGAGTGTCAATGAGTTCTCATTGGTTTTTTCAAACAGTATCTACCTGTGCATTTCTGGCAGCTATCCAAATCCAATCAGATGCCATCTGTTACTGGTTTTTGTTTAACATCAAAACTTAGCCAAATGTAAACATCCCTTCTTGCCCACTGCTACCCCTCTTCACCTCAACAAACTTCAAGGTTACTCTCTGATCAGTTTATTCCTCTCCAAGGGGCATAGAGGCCACAAAATCATGGCAAGTTGAGTTTCTCATGCCTAAGTATAAGCTGCATAATTGCATATCAGTAGAGATACATCTATGACTTAAAGCAGAAAAAGCTTTAAGTCTTGAATCAGGTTTATCAAGAGTTCAGCTTGATAGTGATCTTGTAAGTTTCTAGTGATAGTTCATATTGCAAATATCAGATCACAATTAGCAGCACACAGGCTCAGTAGCATTGGAGGCAGTATGTGGATAATTTCAAGTCATATGTATTTCAGCCCTCAGAAAAGCCTGTCTTTATCTAGTATGGAAATTCAGAGATGATATGCACTCACAGTGCCATATTTACATAAAGTCAGGAAAGCAGTAAGATGGGTCTCAGATTTTAGCAGAAGGGCTGCAGACTAGGAGAGACTGGAATCGGTCTACTGCTCTTGAAACTAATTTTAACTCTAAAATATATACATTTTGCATTCAACTCTTCCAAAGAGGTGTTTAAATTTTCCCTTGTGGCAAATGCACTTTCTTTTCTTTAAAAGTTTAATTAGCACATTTTCCCTGTTCAGCTAAAATATGGCAGTTCATATGTGGAATTGGAAAGGGAAAAGTTATTGATGGAGTAGTGAGGTGACTCCTTCACCTCTTTTCTAGCAGGAAAACCACCTTGTGCACATAGTTTCAGGTTTTTCCCAAGGTAAAAGGGGCACACATATGTGCAAATGATCATCAGATACCTGTAAGGTTCACCTGCAGACAGCACATATTTATGCAGACTGCAATTAAAGATAAATGCACACTTTTCTTGCAGTGGGGATGTGAGCAATGGCAGATGAACCAATAAGAAGTTTCTGGAAGGTGAAAGTAGATGAAAAAGAAAGGGGGAACCATGGATCTGAAGTGCTTTGAGGGTCTGCGGAGGGCAGGCATCCACAAGCCTATAGGGGTAAGAGTATGAAGTCTCAGGACTGACAAAGGAGAGGGATGAGCAGGGAGAGGAAGGAGGGGAGCGTGGTATAAAGTGGGGAGCACTGTGTGTACCTGACAGCCCTGGTGCTCCCTAACTCCAGCAAAGCTGTAGGCAGCTGAACATTGCCTCTAGACCCCTTCCCTAAAGACACTGAATAAACCAAGGGAACCATGTGCTCTTTCAAAAGTCTTGGACCCTCTGCATGGCATTGTGGTTTCATTCGCAATGTTCCATGCCCACCAGCCATACAGCTGGTCTTTCAACCTATTCACATACCACATAGACCTTTCAGGAAGACTTTGAAGGCAAGGAAAGGTCTAGGGAGGGAAAGAATCACCGAGATGAATTCACCACAGAAGATGAACCCATGGGGAGAATAAGAGACACAAAAGAGAAAGACTACAATTACCAGAGAAAATAGATGTGATTAAGAAAATAAAAGAGGACTTCCAAAAAAATCTTCAAGTACCCTTAAAAAGATTTGAAAAGATATTGTACCTATAAAAAAGAATTAAATTGCTGTGAAATAAGAACAAGCACAACAAAGAGAGCCTAGAAATTAAGTGTAATTGCCATAAAGCAGAAAACTCTGAACAACTGAGAAAAATGTAAGATGAAAATGAAAGAAATATGAGGCAATTCAATTTCAAATGTTCATCTTCTGACTAGAGTCTAAACAATAGATATTAACAAAAAGATAAAAGACACATATTAGTTTGCTCACAAAGTACTACAATCTCAGTGACTTAAAACACAGAAATTAATCTTCTCACAGCTTTGGAAGACAAAGTCCATGAGTAAGATGTAGAAAGGTTTGCTAATTTCTGAGGGATCTGAGGAAGAAATCTGTCTTATGCTTTCTTCCCAGCTTCTGGTGGATTGCTACCATCTTTGGGATTCTCTGGCATGTAAAGCCATCATCCCATGATCTAATTTGTTCTTCATTTTTGCCTGGAGAAGAACATAGTCTTCATGGATGAAGGCCCACACCAATGATCCATCTTAACTTGATCATCTGCAAAGACTACTTCGAAGTAAGGTCTCACTCCTAGTTTGGGAGTTAGGACTTCAACATCTGAAAGACCCCATTATTCAGTCCTGCTTTTTTTTTTTCCTAAAAACTTACTAGAATAAAATATCCCCCAAGTATAAGAAGATAAACACAAGTGTTCAAATTGAAAAGTACACCAAGGCAAGTGAGATAAATTAAAAAAAACATTCTTATCAAGAGGAAACCTTGTGGAATTTCAGAACAAAAAGCTTCCAGAAAGGATAAACCTGGAATGAGAGTTAGGTTATCATAGGACTTTATGTCATCACCAGGAGATGTTAGAAGACAATAAAGAGACACCTTCAAGGTGTTAGAGAAAGACAGTTTTCAAATAGTTTTGTTTTCTTATTTTTTCTATTATTTTTCATATTAAATTCTTATTTTCATTAGTATATGCAGCAGTGGAGAGTTGGTATGTATATAAACCATCCTAATTCTTTCCCCTTTTCCTTTCCTCTCCTCCTCAGTGGTGAGATGGCCCACAGTAAAT